>CAMOHE010054053.1:114791-142489 GCA_946598075.1 Artocarpus hirsutus
AAGGTATTAAGTCCTGGCAACGTACCATCACCGTTGTCTTTTTCATGCATCTTTTCTTCCAACGGGGAAGAATGCCACAAGTTATGGGTGCGTCCGCTTGGCTTTGTGTGAACTGAACTGCTGTTTCTCGCTGTCATAAAACCCTTTGCATCGGTAGGAGTGGGAAGTACGTATGTGTTAGATTTACGTGTAGACAATTGTTGCAGTTGTCTAGCTTTCTCAGCTGGATCAAACTTCTTCTCTGGTAAAATTGGGGCTGAGTAGCTGCTACCTCTGGGTTCTCTACCTGAGACCTTGAGATCTCCTTGGTTTCTATCTAGAATCATCTACATTTAGAAATCTTTACGTTAAAAAATGAAAATACACTGTCCCCTGTGAAAAAACAGAGATATCTATGTAAATCGTGGGAAAGAACATGTTAACATTTAGACTCCAAACTTTAGGTTCTGAAAGCTTCGTTATTTCAACAAAAGAAATGCAAAATAAGAATTTGTTGTGCATGGTTTTCAATGGTAGTGGTAACAATTTCTTGAACAATTCGGAAAACCTGGACTGTATGTGTTGCTCCACGATTGAAATAAAATACTTTAGTCTGGGGCTTAAAGTTTACAATAACAGGGAGCAGAGGATCATACCTCTGCATTTTCCAACCTTGAACCCTGGGGAGACGATATACCATCTTCGTCCACCTGTCAAATAAGCCACAGAAGTCTTTTTAAAAGAGAGGACAAAACAAGCCACACATGAGGCTGAAAATAAGCATTGACAAACGTAACATAACAAAATCTCAATGTCATGATCGCTATGTCAGATAGTTCCAACTCCTAAAAATATGCACTAACTAGAAAAGAGCCACAACCTCACTGGTACCTAGAGGAGGTAGTATCACAAGTGTCAAACACAAAATTTGGCCAAAATCAACAATTCATAGCTGTTAAATCTATACGGATTTAATTGTCATGGTAAGCCAGACAGGTCAATGACTTTTTACACTAGAGCTCTCGTTCTAAAGAATGTTCTCGGTTTGGGAACCGCCCATTACAATGTCAACTCCATGCTATTGCCGGAAATTTAATGATTATTACAACCAAATTAATCTATCATTCATTTTTCTTCACATCAATTTTTCTTTATGGGAGAAAATCCTTTTACGAGTTATAAACTTGAGAAATTTCATAAGATTGTTGCATCTAATAGGAAACCTGATCATAATTTTTTTTCCCTAGATTATTACCTCCATTGAATTCCTTGATCCCGGAATAACATCTAGCCCCTGTTTACGTGATCGATGGTTAAAACTCAATTCTCCATACTCAGTAGCATCATTGCCATTCTCGTCATCATCCTCAACATCTTCTCCATCATTATCTTCAAGTCCACTGAATTGGTATTCGATGTGCTGCTGTTCTGTAACCAATCTCACATGTGGCTCAACAGCCTCAAGTGATTTGAGTCCTTTCCGAAAGAAATTCAACTGAATTCAAGAAAGGAGAAAAAAACGCATTAATTACAAAATCTCAAGAGAGTATCAAGTTCAATCTTTTAAAATCTAAGGGAAAAAAAAAAAAAACCTGTGCTGCATGGTGACGAGCTGCCTGTGTGAGAAGACTCCGGGACTGCCCCTGCTTCAGAGATTTCAAGCGGAAAACACAGAAAGTTGCCTCCTCATCATATGCATCATGAGCCGCTTGCAGTTGCTGTGAAGTAAAACTTTCACTTTTCCCACTTTTTGGCTTGCCCTTTTCTTTTTGCTGTGCCACCATGTACTCGTATACAGTCCTGAAGAAGACTGAAAGTAAGATGAAAAAGTTCCAGCAAAAAACAAAATTGGTTAGAATGAAAACATACAGACCTTTTTTCATCACATTGTCGCTTCATCTCCTGTACCAAAGAACACCAGGGCATTGAGCCATATGCATATACAAAGGAAAACAAATAAATATTCAAAAAGCAACATTTTCCTAGGCAATAAATTATATCTTTAGGAAATACCAAAGGGTTGGATAAATTTTTCAGTTGAGCACCTATAAAATTCCAAAAATACTGTGTAGCACAACTTCTTTCAGAAACAAAGCTTCCAGGAAAACAGAGATATATGAGTAGCAAGAACACCTTAAAAAGGCACGTGAACGGTGAAAACAGAAAACATAGCACCAAGAAATCAGAGCTGCAACCAAGTGTAGTATCTAAAAACTACAAACCGCCAGTAATGATTGAAAGAGCATACCTCAACTGTCCGAAGTTCATTGAGAAGAGACTCAGACGGATTTGTAATTGTTTGAAATATATGAGCACGCTGAAGTAGAAATAATAGTCTGTCAACACCAAATTGAATTCAAGGCAGTACACTTGCAAAAATATTATACAGGATATTTGATTTGAAACAAAACAATTACAAGCACTCACATAGCTATCAACAAGTTTTTGAAGTTCAAACTGTACTTTCCCTAACATTAGTAAAACTCTACCTGCAGATAAAACGTAGATGTTATTAAATTTATTCAGAATGCTCAAGATTCAAACATGCGAAATTATGTAGTGATCCTAGTCTCACATCAAATAACGTTCAAAGGGAGGGAGAATTGCACAGTGACTCTTGGCCAAGAAAGAAAATGAGGGAGCTAATAGATACAGCTGCCATCACTCTTCCCATCATCTCCCCAAGAAAAAAAATACATATCTTTATTCACTTACCACTCTCTCCCTCACCGGTAATGCAGTTTTCTCCAGTGAACAAGCCAACAAACAAAAAGGACACCAATTGATTCACTTACCACTCTCTTCATCATCATTTAATGCAGTTCTCTCCAGTAAACAATCTCCCATTTCCCGTAGTGATTCCGAGAATTCTGCAAGTGCAGCTTAAATCAATCAGAAGTCTTTTATATGACAGCTTAAATCAATCAGAATTCTGCAAGTACAGCTTAATTTGCATAAACATGAACGAGCATTATATGACATTAGTTTCATCACGTCAACATTTAGCCTCATGGACAGAGCAAAGAGATACTGATACTTGCATCATCAATAGTGCACCCACGCTCCAATAAATTTATTTCAAATTACACCGTGAGCAATAAAGTATTTACTAAAGCGTAAATCAATGTATACCATATGCACTGTTTGCTGTGGCTGCAGCAGCAGAAAGTAAGGTGTCATAGCAATTTCTCATATCTTGCATATCCTACAATGTTGAGCAAATCCAAATAATGTACAGAATAAATCGTCAGTCAAACCAAAAAAACATACAGTTAAGAGCATCTATCTTTACCTGTGTATATAATTCTCATGCCTAGATATTAGTAAAGCCTATCCCTTAACACTAACCCACTTAAATTCACCACCCGATAATTACATTACAATCACAGATTTAGCAAAGCCTATCCAATTACACTAACCCACTTAAATTCACTGGAATTTCATTATAATCACAGTTTTTTTTTTCATTACTAATTGATGGGTCAAGGATAGAAAAAGCATATTAGCCTGATCCATAGTCACTCCTGGCAAAATTATTAAAAAAAAAAAAAGGTTCAGTTTAATTCTCAATCTATATTCTATAACTTCTGTCTATTTTGACCACGACTACACTTGTTTCAGTGCAAGCATCCACAATATGTTAATCTTTTTTTAACACTCTTTACTGCTAGTGAATGCACAAGCACCAAAATAGAAATAAACAGAACCAAAGAAAAAGAGGAATTAGTCAAAAGCAACAACATAGCAATAATCTCATTCTTCTTTTCATCATCATAAAGAAAAAGGCCTCAATTTACAGTGATATTTATGATCAAACAACTAAGGCAAAGCTTCCTAATTAGCTTCGTTCCCAAAGGTTTAAGCATTAAACAAAACTAATCATTAGTTCGTCAGCTCCAACACAGTGTTAATAAGCATTAAAAAAGTGTTGAAAATGAAATTAATCATGGAAAGTGTTAATAAGCATTAAAAAAGTGTTGACAATGAAATTAATCATGGAAATGGAAAATTAAAAAAAAGGAAAAGGAAAAGAAACCTTAGCAGCCTGAGCTAGCTCTTCCAACTGAGCGGAAGATTGGAGGTCTCTCTTATCCTTGGAATCGGTTTTGTGGAGTGCGAATTTCCGAAGCTTACCAAGCGGAGACTTCATTCTGGGAAAACCCTAACGCAATGACCGAACCAGAGACGAATCGAATCGATGTTTTTAACCTTGTTAGGGAATTTCCGAAACCTGGGAAGAATCGAACACGCACTGCACTGAATCAGCGACACCCGAAAGGCGGAGATTGATTAACAGCACAACTTCAACGACATTGATGACTTGCACGAACAACAACAACAACAACAACAGAGAAGAAACAGCACAGCTGCCAAGCTCGTCCGGTCAAAACGACTCGTAACAGATCGACCAAGAGAGAGATAGAGAGAGAAAGAGAGGGAGGGAGAGACGAGAGAGAAATCAAATGAGGAAATGGGGAGGATGAGGAAATTATACACAATTTAGAAAAAAAAAATAAATAAAAGCATAGGAAAAAAATGAGAATTTCTGCAGAAAGTATTGTCTCTTTTCTTTTGGGGGGGTGAAAGTACAAAGTATTTTATCACGCAATCCTAAGTTCTCAATTACATAAGCATTATGTATTCAAATAAAAACTACTTTGCACTGGCCCTTTTTTTATTTTAATTGTGATTCTTTAAAACAATTATAGTAAATTACCAAAGAAGATGATTAAGGTCGAGTTGGAAACTAATATAGTTTTGAAGATCTAAAATTGAACAGTCTTCATAATAAGATATTTTCTAGGTTAATAAAAATTCAAAGAAAAGTCATATATATTAAATTAAAAATTTATAATGAAAGAAAAGAAAAGAAAACTATACACCGATGAAGTGCCACGTTCCTCTGAGGACAGTCTTGGTAATTCACCTACCCTAGCCGAGTGAAACGACAAAGCGAGAACGAGGAATCCGGTACGGGCGGTAGTACAAAGCTACGGCGGAGAACCGGTGCTAGATATTCGAGTTTGACGTACCTATATGTGTTTGGGAGACAAATGGCGGAGATCGACGTCTTGCTACAGTGAGAAGTATGACGTGGCCAGAAGAGAGTGGTCTAAGGAAGTGAGGGTTTGACAGAGGATTAGATTTGGAAGTCGGAAGTTTTGTAGTTTTATAGAGAAAATGAAAAGAGTCAAAAGTCAGAGATTGGTGAATGCTGACAAGGAAAGACGCGGTTCTATTAAATTCCCCACTTTGAAGTTTGACCACAGCGGTGGGTGGGTCATATTCTCCGCCTCCACTCATCCGTCGAATTCCCCACTTTGCCCTTCCACTTACTTGGGGAATGAAAATCATAAATGGGATTTTATTAGATAATAAATGAATTTCAATTCTTAAAAAAGTTTTTGGAGAATAACGCAGTTGATTTTTTTCTTTGAAAACAATTCATTAGTGACTTCACATTTCCGAAGCAGCGTTGCTTTCAGAGTCTACTGATACCACATATGGAATACTAAAGATCCTGACCTTAAATCTATTATGTAATGAATGTTTTTTAAGGGCTTATGTAATTAAATTAAATACAAAAGAACATTACTATTTGTTATTTAATATAGTATGTGACAGTTTTAACACGAACATTGTGACTGCAATCGGTAGAAAGACCAACTTGTTTCAAGCACATAAGTATTTTTATTGTATAGTTATAAATCATTAGATTCTCATATTCTATTAAATTTGCTTGTTTCTTTAATTATAATGTGACATTAGAAGCATTTTGTACCGTAACACAACCGGACACTAAAGCAGTTCCCTAAATATTTTTCACAAAGATTGGCCGAGGTTAGGCCAAGTGGGTAGAAGAAAAATTTTACTTTGAGGGGAAAATCAATGAAACAAGGTAAAAATTAAAAAAAAAAAAGGGTAAAAAAAGGACATGGAGTTCATTGTTTGAAGGTAACTAGTAACTACTAAGTAGTAAATACTAGTTAGGTTCCTACCCATAAAATGAAGATGAATAATATCCTTTGCGCTAAAGTAGGAAATAGCAAAAGTTGGTGAGGCTGAAAATGAGAGTTTGGTGTGCGTTTTGATAGAACTGTTTCGTTATAGGTGAGTGTTGAATGGCAAAGCATTGATTAAGGTTTTTAACCGATGATATGGGACCGAATTATTATATATGTTTGTATATACATATATATCCCTACCAGTACACAATTGCGTGTGTTGGAAGTCAGTGGATTTTGAATTACATACACAACTATCATATGCCATAGATGATGTTGAATTGATATGAACTTGCTTATTAATGACAAAGACGAGTTTGGAAATATCCTTTAAATACCTCAACTAAAAATGAGGCCAATAACCTTCTCCCTAATTAATACTATTACTATAATAGAAACTTCACAACAAAAAAGCACCATGCCGCTTCCTTTACATCTTGTCCAAAATTTCTTTCTTTCCTTTTTGGTAGGTTTACTCTTTAGTCGGAGACCAAAAAAAAATCTTAATACTACGGTACAATTATAAACCGTTAGATTTTTATTAAATTTCGTGCATTTACAATTTTTTATGTATAGATTGTAAAAAAACACACAAAAACGCTGCCGATGTTGCTATGTATGTAGGTTCTTTTAAGTTAATTTATTACTTTTTATACAATATAGGACCAATTCGCATCCTCAAATTTTGTAGCCACGTTCAACTCTATCCTATGTTGCTTGATCTAGTAGTTATTAGCGGGTTAATTTAATTTATCGTTTTATTGTTGAAACTATGATGCACAATGATTGAGACCGGAAACGAAAATGGGTTATTAGTGTTTGAATAAAGACTTTTTTTGGTCAAAAGGGGTGCCGGGGTTTCTTGAGCCCTAATTAAGCCTAAATGATAGCATACACAAAAAATTGAGCAGCTAAATGTATTTTTTCAAGAAAGGCCGCTTTGTCCCGTTAGTTTAATATTTAATATATCTAAGCAATGTTAATTAATTGGAACCTTCTTTGAAAATTTTGGCTCACTGCCTCTCTCTTTCTCTCTCTCTCTCTCTTTCAAACTAATTAGCGGTTTTCTCATTTCTCGTCTAAATTTAGTCAAACATACTATAATATTCTTTGATCACCCACAACCGAAAAATGCATGAATGTTAGCTTCCTCTTTTTTACCGCCAATGATCTCATATTTTCTTAGATGTGTTAAGGCTCCTTTTTTTCAGTCTCATAATTAGTTTCATAGTCAAAGCTAAGATCTACATCTAAATTATTAACACGAAACAATTAATTAAAAAGCGCCTCAACTAATGCTGGTCTACCTGTTAAACGACGAGTTGAAGTCGGCCTTCAGAAACTTATACAAGTGTGTGTATGTCTACCTCTTAAACGAGGCATGGCTTGGAATTGTAGCAATATCACACATTCAAAAGGGACTTTCTCGCTTAATGTCTACTCCTATTTGCTCAATGTTTGAGCTGCCCGCTCCTGCCATCAAGACAACCATTGAATTTCATAAAATGTAAGGAAAATGGATGAATTGAATCACCATAAAGAAGAACAACTAATTACAAGTTAGGAATAGAACCATAAGAACGAATTCTCGAGAGAGGAAATAATTAATTCAAAAGGAGCAAACCATTAATCTCAATATTGATTCACAAAGATTCTCTCCTTAAGAATTACAGTGGAGATATAAACTAACAAAAAAAAGTTAATTGAACTCAAAATAACCTATTATAGATATAATCCTAATTCAAAATTAAGTATTTATAGATAACTATAAAAACTAATTAAATTCAAAATTCTACAAGATATATAATTGCTTCCATATATCTCACCCCCATCATCCTCCAAGTCTAACTAGTACTAAATGTGCAAACAAAATTAAGAGAAACATATGGTTGGTAGGGTAGGAAAAGGAAAATTCTATAGGGTTAGTTAGTTAATTTGGACTAAATCGTATGTATGTACGATATCTAATTGCGTACAAGGGAACTTGATGAAAATAGTTATTCCGAGTAATAATATTCTATCTTTTGACCAGCTGAAAACAAAGAAATTAAAAGGATATAATTAACGTGTATCATTCCTCTTTGCTTCGTCAACATATTCATGCAGATATATAGTATGTAATGTTCAAACAAGAGAATAATTACGTCGAATTAAAATCATAGCATCCTTTCAAGTATTGTAATTAAAACATAAACTTGCAAACTCACCATTGTTGATATTTTTCCTTCTCCCTCTTTAAATCTAGGCGATCCAGAAAGCTTCAATATCCATCTTCCCTATCCTTTCTTTTCTTCTTTGTCGCTAAGATTACCGTCCTAACGATCTTTGCTCTCACCGTTACCGTTGTCCTTCTTTTCCACATTGTCTTCCTCCTTAATTCTGAGGTGGTGCCGTTTTTTAAATCCAACTTGGATTGATCCTTTGTTCTCGTTTGGACGTGATGAAACACTTTTCCTCGTAAACTTTGGCTCAAGAATGATGATTGTATGGGAGAGGATTACGTAAACTAGAACTATTAGTCAGCTGATCTGCCGCTTGATCCTTTTTCAAACCTCGAGACACCACAACCTCCAGATATATGCATTGTTAGAGATTGTGACTCGAATTCAGTTTGGCCCAACCCGAAAGGCTCATAGTGCGACAAATTGTGGTGAAAAACAAATGTGGAATTTTTCATGAGATCTCTGGTAGCAGAGGGATCGGCTTGATAGGCTTAATCCTATAGTCCACCACTGATCTTGCCAGGGTGCGGGGGCTCCGCCCCTGTGGTACAAACCTTTGTATTTTTTGACTATTTAGTTTTTTTTTTTTTGCCTATAGGGATTGGTCTATGCCTATATATATGATGTATTACGTTATAGTTTAATCATTAGCGAATTTTTAGCCTCCCTGACACCTCTATTGTAATCTTTACGAGTTTAGTTATTTTCTTCTCCTTTGATCGTGGTTTTTTCCCGTCTTGGGTTTCCACGTAATTCTTTGTGTTTTTTTTTACTCTGTTTCTGTCGCATTACTTTTGTAACAAGTGGTATCAAAACGTGCCTTTGATCTTGGTGATAGCAACAATGAAGTATGGCATTTCGCTTTTGGATTGTGACACTAGGTTTAGTCTTTGATAGGTTAAGATGTGGGTTGTGTTGGTGCAGATGGATTTGGAAAAAGCACTATTAGGTGCCCTCATCATGGACGACCGAGGAGAAACAACGTAAGGATCAGAAGCCTTTAACCCAGATTCAACTTTATCTGTTGAATGAAATTTTGCAGGATGTTTTCAAGGAGAAGACCATTGCTGTGTTATGGTTGAGTTGGAACAGTTGTGCATAACGAAAAGTTTCACCAGTAAGCTACATCTGAAGCTGCATTTGTATCTACCCAAGATGGCTGAAGGTACATCTCTTGAAGAATACTTAACCGTTTTTAAGGAGATTGTCTCTGATTTAGAGGCCATGGGCGTTCAGTATGAAGAAGAAGACTTAGGGTTAATCTTGCTATGTTCACTGCCCTTATCATATGCAATGTTTAGAGATACAATTTTGTATGGTCGTGATACACTTACTTTGGACAAAGTTTATGATGCCTTGTTATCTAAAGAAAAGATGAAGCATCTTGTGACTAAACCTGCTGCTCAGGGAGAAGGCCTTGTTGTTCGTGGTAGGACTCAGGAGAGGAGTTCTAGTTCTGGTGCTAATATGAGGGGCAGATCAGAGTCCAAGCATAAGGACAAAGTCTACAACTACTGCAAGAAAAAAGGGCACATTAAGACCAACTACTACAAACTGTAAAACAAGAATAAGAAAACGGCTGATCAAAAGGGAAAGCAAATGGATAAAACCGGTGAGGCCAGTGTTGTGGAAGAAGTTTCTGAAGGAGAGCTCCTGGTGATTTCTGATGGTGAATCCAAACCTTGTGAGGATTGGTTCTTGACTTTACATGTATATTTCATATGTGTCTTAAACGGGATTGGTTTTCAACATATGAACAGTTTCTAAAAGCACTTTATGCAAGGTTGCTGGTATTGGAGCTGTCAGGATCAAGATGTATGATGGAGTAGTAAGGACACTGGGTGATGTGAGGCATGTCCCTAATCTGAAGAGGAATTTGATTTCCTTGAGTGCTTTATATTCTAAAGGGTACAGGTATTCCAGTGAAGGTGGAGTTTTGAAAGTCAGCAAAGGTGTTCTTGTTATGATGAAAAGGCAGAAGAAGACTGTTGGTTTATATGTTTTGCAGAGTACTACAGTTATAGGAGATGTAGTTGTTACCACATTCACTATGACTGATATTGATCTCACTAAGTTATAGCATGTGCAACTGGGGCATATGAGTGAGCTTGGGATGGCAGAGTTGAGAAAAAGAAGACTGCTTGATGGACAATGCACAGGCAAGATGGAGTTTTGTGAGCACTGTATGTTTATGAAACAAAGGAGAGTCAGATTTGCCAAAGGCATTCATAACACAAAAGATATTTTGAAGTATGTTCATTTTGAGCTTTGGGGACCGTCTACTGTTCCTTCTTGTAGTGAAACTAGTTAAATGCTTACGATTATAAATGACTTTTCCACAAAGGTATAGACATTTTTTTTGAAGCACAAGAATGTTTTTTTTGCTACGTTCAAATATTGGAATACCATAGTAGAAAAGTGATTTTTTGCTACTTTCAAATATTGGAATACCATAGTAGAAAAGTAGACCGGTAAGTCAGTTAAACGTCTCCGCACTGATAATGGCTTGGAGTTATGTTTAGATAAATTTAATGTCTTTTGTAAATCAGAAGGAATTATGAGGGAGTTAATAGTCAGAAATACTCTACAACAAAATGGTGTGGTAGAGCGAATGAATAGAACATTGATGGAGAAGGTATGTTGCATATGCTCCAATGCTAAGCTACCTAAGTCATTTTGGGCCAAAGCCACTCTACAGCTTATTGCTTGGTGAATCGCTCTCCTTCCATTGCTATTAACAAAAAGACTCCACAAGAGCTATGGTCAGGTAAACCTATAAATTACTATAATTTAAGAATTTTTGGCTGTCCCGCCTATGCTCATGTTGAGAATGGTAAATTGGAACCTAGATCTATGAAGTGTGTGTTTCTAGGTTATAAGCCTGGAGTTAAAGGCTATAAGTTGTGGTGCTTGGAAGCCAATAAGGTAATTATTAGTAGAGATGTTATGTTTGATGAGACTATTATGGGATTTAGTGGTGTTGATAAGGAGAGATCTATATGTGTTGATAAGGACATATATATATATATATATGTGTGTGTGTGCGCGCGCGCGCGCGCGCGCGGGTGTGTACACACACTAACGTGTTGACAATAATTAACGTGGTAAATGAAAAGAAACCACGCAAAAGAGAGAGATACAGACAAAAGGGGGAAAAAGAATAATGAAATATGGATCTGAACAAGAAAAATGAGAGAACGAACCAATTATTAATGAACGAGTGTTACAGGAATGTAAAGGGTTCAAAATAAGGCTGCATAAGTTCCGATTCTATTGGTCTAGTTTTAGTTTGTTTTATTATGATAAAGTCCAATCAATCTCTTTTCATTAAATCCCAAATATTGATGAAACTATCCATAAGCCCTTTTGATTGGTAACGAAGTATTCATATTTGACCTTGGTAATCCGTTTGAACTTTAATGCCTATGCACCACACGAGTTTTTAACCGCACAACGTTATTACTTTGATCGTTGGTCAGTTGCATTTTTTTCCTAAGGATCATTTAGAAAGTCGCTGGCTTAAGCGTCGCATGCTTAATCTTTATGTGAAATTTTATCAATATTCATAAAGTATATAAAGTATTCAAAACGTATGCATATAAATACAATAAAAAATTCACTTATTTATTTATAAATATGTCTTTTACAAAAACATCTCATGTTTTAAGGGCATTTATAGCAACAATAATTTGACTGGCCATATATTTTACAAACAGTCAGGGGCCAAGACTTTTGAAGGTTTTTTTAAAAATAAAAAAAGCGTCCATGTTTTTGCTGTAACAAAAAAAAAAAAGAAGACTCTATTGTCTCCTCTAATATCACATTTGCATATATATGGACACTAAAAAAGCTGCAATTCCCAACAAAAAGGAAAACAGTTAATGTTTGATTTTTTTTTTAAGATAAATCATGGGCAAATACCACTTTTGATTTTCTCTTTTTGAGAAATTAAGGTGGAGACATCCCTTTTCAAGGCTCTAAGTAAATGTCGTTAGTTTTGTTAAATTAGAAAAATGTTCTTTCTTAAAAAAAAATATGACTTTTGTTAATCATGGGTAAAATTTTGTTAATCATTTATCAGTGCTATGTCACTGTCAAAATGAGTTAATGTCTTAAGTACATTGTCATGAACCCAAATTCGAGCACATAAGGGTTTGATTAAAATAAATTAAGTAAATTTAGTTAAACTCGCCGATTAATTATTTGGTAATTTAAGAAAATGTGCTTTGGGTAATTTATGAAAATGCAATAAATTTTAAACTTTTTAGGATATTACTATCCATTAAAACTAAGTAGATAAATTCGTGAAATACCTCTAAATTAATTTAAATAATAAAATTCATCTAAAAGCAAATTGGGCTGCACCGAACCCCACACAGTACCGACATAAGCAAAATACAAATCACAGTCCAACAAAAATCAAATAATGTCCTTAATATTACATGCCTTAATTAAATAAGTATATAAACTAAATAAGTTTTCCACAATCTATGCGTGCAAATCAACAGCATCCTATTCAGTGGCACACTACGAACCACCTGGAAGGGGAGATTTTAAAACAAGTAAACTATAAGCAAAAGGCTTAGTAGAACTTAAGTTTTAAAAACATTAATTTAAAATGAAATATGTAAATATAAAAGTAATAAGAAAACAATAATTAGATACCAAGCATTACATACTTACCGTTCAGGTCCAGTGATCTACTGAAATCAAGATTTATCTTTCATTATGTGCAAGCTATCTAATTCACCACCGTAGTGGGCCAATTAAGTTTCGACACCTGCCCCCAAAGTCGCTTTTTGCATGACCCAATTTCTTTGTGTAGCATAATGCACTAATATCTCATTCTGAACGGGGGTTTTTAATCCGTTCGGTACTCAATGTTATAGTGCTCATATCATTGTTTGGGTCTCATATGTCCGAGTTGTCACATTTACATTCATTATTCTGTTTCTTATGACCATGTTCATTATTCAATATCCATTGGAAATAAATATAGACAATCATTCCTTAAAAACATTTTTAGGAAAATATAATATGGTCAAAAACTCTTTTAAAATCATGGCTATCGAATGAGGAGGGTCTAGAGTCCTACCTTGTAATCTAGTACGATTGTATCAACATCACAGTCCTGTTCCGCTACACATTAGCTCTTCAAAATGAAAGGTACCCTAGGTGTAGACTAATCATATCAGCATTTATTTGTTATCATAACCCACTAGTTTACTACCCATGGTTCCATAGTGTGCCATATCTAGTTACAAGTTCTCATTTATTTTCATGATAATTAAACAAATTTTAAAAACACATTTGGAGTAATCTTGATCTGTAAAACGAGTTAAAGTACACTTAGAAATCATTTTGGAACAAGTGGGACTCGGGTTGCCTGAAACCAATCTTCCTAGTGCAGTGCGGTCGACCTCACATAGTACATTGCTGTCGACCACATGTTCATAGTTGCTCGGTTGACCGTGTTACACATACTACGATCGCCTCGTTGTCGTGATCAGTATGCTCGATTTCAAGCACCCAAGTTGCAAACCATATTTAAATCACTCTAAATCTATTGTAATGCATCTAAAACATGTTGTAATGATCTATAATCATCATATGAGACATATAAGCTCAATTTCATGTGCATGCAACACATTCTCATCACCTTTCATACATTGTCACATATTATTCTAAAATTATACCAAAAATATAAAAACTAGTTTTGATTCAATTCTAACCCAAAATAAAGCATGCAATCACGTTGTTAACCATCATACCACCTTGCATTATGTGTTGTTTATGCCTATTTGTGCTCGGATGTAACATGCATGGAAGATTTCTTGACATTTTGGAAGTGAAAATAGAAACTGTTTTTACCAAGAAACTACAAGCAGACTTGAACACGAATTTGCAAGGAAAAATCAGAGTTTAAGACCTCAAAATATGTGTTTAATCTGCTAGAAAGGAAGCTAACCTCGATTGAAACATTTTTGGAAGAAATTTGGTGAATCCAACTCAGTTTCTTGGCCTCTATTCAGCTAGAAATGGGTATGAGGTAATTGTTCTTGATTTTCAGTTCTTGAAAGAAAAATGGCGGAGTGTTTCTGGGTTTGAGCTCTTGAAATAATGAGTGTGTGTGTGTGAGTGTGTTTTCTGGTTATGCATAGAGAGAAAGACGAGAAGAGCAGGGAAAGAAAGAGAGAATGAAGCTGTGTTTTTATCTCAGAAAAACAGGGGTGGTTCCACAAGAAAACTATGTCCAGCATACAGTTTTGGTAAGAGTTGTTTTAAGGTGGTTTGAGTTCTCAAGGTGATCTCAGGTGGAGGTCTTCTAAAGTTGTTCTAAATTCCTAGACTGAATCTTACATGATTTAGTCTGGAAAGAGGAGAAAAGGGACCTGTTGAGAATTTGACAATTTGTTATATTTTAAAATTTTATTAAATCTGAATTTTTTTTGGGGAATAAAATAAAAAAAAAATAAATTGCTAAAATTGTTTAAAAATGAGTTAACAAAAATGTTAAAATTCCTTTAAGGCATTTTAACAAATTTTTAAAATTTAAGATACTAACAAAATAATTTAAGGTTGAAATTAATCAAGTAAATATCACAAAATAGTTAAATCAAACTTAATCAAAAAATGGTTAAATTAAACTTAAATTATAATTAGACACACTAATTCATCAATTTACACACTAATCATTTTTAATTAATTTCAGAACATCACATATATAGCAAGCGATACAAAAACCTATTACATGAAAAAGTAAAACAAGAAAATTACACAACAAAATACCAGTAATATGAATTTTCAGTAAACCTTTAACACATATTTCATCATTATTAAGAGGTTAAGCTTTGGTGAACTGATCCTTACAAACAGAAGAAATTTTGATGGATTAAATATTGTACCATTTTTAGCATGCCTCCTTTGATCGTTTGTGTGTCCTGTTTTCCAAGCAAGTTTATATGGTTCTTATCCCTGCTTCACTTTAGTTTTTCATATTACTGGCGTTCTTGGATTCTGCTACTACCATTAGCGTGCGGTATGTTTCTATTGAAAAAGGCCCTGCTCGAGGACTTGCACATAGACTTCAAGTCAAATTAAAGATTTTTTCAGATTTTTTCTGTTTGTCTTGTCTTTCTGATTTTGTTTCTTTTTCTTTTTCTTTTTTTTTGGGCCACCTATATATTTTTTGTGACCAAGAGTTGCTGTCAAAAGTTAGTTCTTGGATTCTTCTATGGCATCATCATAAGATGTTTCGTGATAATTTTTTGTTTATCCTTAAATCTAACAGGTAAACATTTGAGGGTTACAAACAAGGAGCCATTTGCATAGTGATAAAATAGATAATTTTCAATATAATTCCTAGTTACTGCTCTTTGGTATCTAGTTTCCTTTAAGCTTAAGGATTAAATCTAGGACAAAATTCCTATGGTACCATATTCATTGAAGATTTTAATCTTTTTTGTGCACAATGTTTTGGAATACAGCAGTTATTCCCTCGTTAAAAACTAAAAAAATATAATTGCATTCTCATTCTATAACAACACAATAAATATATTACTAAGATTTAAAACAATTATTCTAACTCAATTCTAGACTTGATTCCATTTCAGCTTATGCCTTCTATATTAGGGAAAATACCCAAAACACTACCTAAATATCACTTTTGCCCCTTTTATTTTAAAATACTCAAAACATCTGATGTGTTTTCAAAATCATACTCAAAATATCCCTGAAGAAATTAATTTTTTAGAAATCCAAAATTATCATTTAAATGTTGTTTTATAATTTAACTTTACCTAAAAATTAAACGAAAGGGAATTTAAAATGCTCAAATAAATATTTTAATTAAGCAAATACTTCAATTATTTTGATAGTTTCTCACTTTTTAAGATTGCTTTTATTTAAAAAGATTAAGAAAAAAAGGAAAAAAAAAACTCATTGGAAACAAAAACACACATACACAAAATAGTCTTTCATTTTAATATATATTGGGAAATATAATATTAAAATTTCTTAAAAAAATTAACTACTTCAAGGGATATTTTGAGTATGATTTTAAAAGCACAGGAGGTGTTTTGAGCATTTTAATAATAAAATAGGAAAAAAATGATGTTTAGGCAAAAACACAAGAAGTGCTTTAGGCAAACGTGTCAGCCATTCTTCTCCCATTAGACTTGTATATCCTTTGCTTCTTTTCCTTCTCTCTTCCAGTTCTCTCCCTCTACTTTATTTGACAGGGGCAAAGAATACCACTCTATCAACGACAAGAATAAAGTAGCAATTCAGTTTCAAATGGTTTGAGCTTGGAAGCAACCTACTATCGATAGGTGAGAAGAGACTACTATTGGTTGCTTCGCCTATCTATTCTATTACGGCCGGCTTGGAGACATTAGACTAAGACCCTCATCTCTATCTAGGTATGATCATAGCTTCATTCATTCGTTGAACCTTGAGGATAACCATTAGCATTGAGGTCAATCACCATGCCACCTCTATCATACATATGACATTACATGACACAAGAGTGCATAGTCAACACACACCTAAAGCACCTACGTTCCACTTGCAGCCAATACAACCATAACCTAATGGCAAGGTTTTACGCTAAGGGCCAGCTGCTTTCTTTATCTCGCTTACCCCTAGTCTGTCTAGCGCCAAAATAAAAGGTTTATTTTTGCAACTCTATTACGTTTTAAACTAATCTGGAATTAAAAGTAGATTTAATTTAAAAAATATATTATTTAGGAAAATATATTGAAAATTTTTAAAATTATTAATTAAATTAATAACCTATCCTTTTACTTGGTTATAAGTTGTAACTTTGCGGGTGCGAGCTATTAGAGAAACTATATGCTAAGTTGTTCAACAAACTCTGATTATTAATGTACACATGTCATTTCGATTGAAATAATAATATAAGGAGTTTTCTCATTATTATTTTATAAATTGGAGAAACGAATGCTATATCTTAAAAATTAAAGACATGTTATAAAGATTATAGTTGAGGGAGGATTTTGAAATTAATTAAATAAAATTCTAGTTTAGTCACCATGAAACATAAAAAAGATAATTGTCAAATGACTTATGTATGCCATCTCCCATGACAAAAGAAAAGGTCTTGTATGTCATCATCCATTTCATGGACTTGGAAGAGAGCATTTAGAAAAAGAAAAGCAAGGAAAAGAAAAGAAAAGAAAAATATGGAGAATATCTCCATTCTAGCGAAATTTTATAAACATACCCTAGTTATAAATTAGGTCCCATTATTTTTTTCATACCTTATTAAAGAATTCATTCAAATTAAAATAAATCAAATAGTGGAAATAAGTTCTAAAAGGATATTACCTATTTAGAGATTCTTTGATAGACATGAAAAAAAAAAACTATAGTAATATGCAATTTTAAAATCTTTTTTAGCTTTTGTCAAATTATCATACTTCATCCACTCTAGTATGATCTACCCAAAAAAAAAAAAAAAAAAGAGAGAGAGAGAGAGAGATTGATAGTGCCCTTACACTCTTCGGTTCAGTGGAATGAATAAAAGGCCCTCTCCCACCAACACATTGGGACCAACAATTGAATGATAGAGGTCTTTGACCTTCATTATATTGGAGACCATAAGCTTCAAGAGTATGTATTAGAGGTATAGTGTATGCTACCAAATGGTAGAGGAGACTTTTACGCTCAACAACAGTAGAAGTCTCAAGCCCATAATTTCATACAAGCGAAAGGCCTCAAATAGCTCCTTTTTTAATCATCATGCAACCACCACTGGTAAGTTTTTATTCGATCTGGTATGATTTTTATTTGATCTATGACTTAACCATGTAATTCTTCTACTTAATTTCCTAAGCAGCATTTTAAAACAAAAAACAAAAGATTGGTCTCAGAAGTACACACACAAAAAATCCCCAATCTACACTAATCGCTACGGCTCAAATTCCAACGTTTGTCTCCATTTGTGCATATGACCAAGTGATCATTTAAGTCTAGCCTTCACATTTTTCACGAGGCTAATTCTATTTAACCCTATATGATTATAACCTTACAGTTAATAAAATAGTAAAATTTAGTATAAAAAGTATACCATATTTTAAACTGAGACTTATAGTTTTGTGAGTAGCAGAAAACTTTATGGATTTTTTACAACAATCCTATTTAACCTCATGCGTTATAACCCCAATGTTAACAAAACAGTGAAACTCAGTCTAAAAAGTACACCATATTTTAAATTGGAACCTATAGTTTTATGAATAGCAGAGTTATAATCTTACGGAGATAAAATCCTTCTTTTCACAAAGTTGGAGGTTTTTTTTTTTTTTTTTTTGTTGATTAATGTATGATTCTAAAACCACTTGGACAAGAAACCTAAGTCAGCTGCTTTTCAGGTGTCTCCTAACTCTCCTACTACGCAAGAAAGCCGTCTACAAATATCTTATTAAAACTTCCCTAGATTTATGTTTGAAATAGATCAACCACAGTTTAAACGTGCAGAAAACTATCTTCACAGCATAATTAGCTTGTTCAATTTCAAACTGTTAGAGTATGGTGACTCAAATTTAGTTTGACCAGACCCGAAAAGCTCGTGGTGTGACAATTACGGTGAAAAATAAATGTGAGATTTTTCATAAGATCTATGGTGGTAGCGGGGGGATCGAGCCGATAAGTCCGATCCCGTAGCCCATCACTGATCTCGCTAGGGGTGCGGGGGCTCTATCCCTGCAGGACAGACCTTTGTCTTTTTAGGCTATTTAGTTTATATTTTTGAACTCATAGGGTTTAGTTTATATTTTTGTGTCATAGGGTTTTGTTTACATCTATATATATGATGTCTTGCATTAGAGTTTCATTATTATCGAATTTTAACCTCCTTAATTGGCTCCATCTTGTAATCTTCACGAGTTTAGTGATTTTTTTCTCCTCTGTCGTGGTTTTTTCCCGTCTTAGGTTTTCATATAAATCTCTGTGTGTTTTTGTTCTCTGTCTCTATCGCATTATTTTCGTAACATAAACCCATCCAAATCTTTTGTCAAATGGTAGCGTATCACCTCTGTTTTTAGTTCTTATGTTTCATAAACTTTTGCCCAATTGCCAATTTATCTCTTGAAATTATAATTTTGAAAAACTATCTAGAATGATTGAATAAAGTGTTGCAAAGCGTTCCAAATTTACGAGAACTGCTATTAAAATTTGGACGAAGCGTTTTTGTGCATGTCATGCAAATTTATTTGAACGGCTGAGATTGAAATTTTGAAAAACGATAGCTCATAAGGTCATGTGCAGGAAGTGATTCCATCTAATTGTTATCAACTTTCCATTTGGCAAGTCAAAAAAAAGTTTTACGAGAGAAAAATTCAAATATTCTTAAATTATCAACGAAATTTCATAATGTTAAAATGTTTGTTTTATAGTAGTTTTTTTTTTGGCTGATATTTTAAAGTACCGTTACATTCATAACTTATTAAAATGTGAAGGTGATATGGCAGTAATACATTAGAGGGCTTATTTGGTAGGAGCGAGGAATAATAAGAGTTACAAGGTCGAGAGATTATTGACAGGATTTTGATGCTCACGGTTGTCCAGTAGAAGAAAAAGAAGAGGTAATGAACCGAATGAGTGATTTCATGTAATAGGTGGTAAAAACTCTATACCATTCATAATAAGTGAATGGTAATATCATTTTTCTCTATTTTTCTCATATAGGTTATGTCATGTGTTAATTCTTTATATATATATGTATATATATATATATATATATTTTTATTTTTTTTTCTTTTCCTCTTACCAAGTGAACACAAATGAGGACATTAAAAAAAAAATTCCAAATAAACTGCCTAGCAATTTAGAGCGAATAAGAAAAAAAGAGATCGTATCTGTACATTGTATTAGACAATTAGAATGTGATCCTTTCTATATATTCTGCGGTGTGGTGTCTCTCATCCATCTTTCAACAGTCTCATGAATGATGGAGAAATTTATGTTAATGCATGTAATCGAAATAATAATTAATTCCTCATTCCGAGACTCGTGAAGTTTGGTTCGATTTCTGTACAACTTCTGTTTTAACTCTCTCTCTCTCTCTCTCTCTCTCTCTAGTTAAGGTCAATTGTCACACTTTGAGTTTGGAGAATTAGTGGAACAGTAAATAAACATATAGATGTCTCTTCATTGGCTGACACAAAGAATCTTATTCTCAATGGCCCAACGCATATATGTATAGGTACTTCGGAAAATATGCAATACCACTTTAAAAAATAAAATTATAAAAATAAAAACAGTGGCTTTGTTCTTTTCCCCAAGACAACCAACGCCATTCTTTGGGTGAAACGGTGAACAAAGGGCATTAAATATGTACTACAATCCTATCTAATGCTATAGCAGTTGGGAACAATATTGGCATAAGAATCTTTATTATTATTGTTGTTGTTGTTGTTTTCTTTTTCATGTGCATCAAAACATCCTAAAAAACGGGAAAAAATTAAATTTAAAAAAAAAAAAGATTCGATGAGGGAAAAACCAATCCTTATATATATATATTAAGCTCCTTTTATTAATAAAAAAAAGATGCCAGTTACGCCAGCATCGTGTTTGATCTTTTATTTACCACTTTGCATCTTTTGTTATTCAAGTAGTTCATGTGCCCACCTACAAAGGATCTCTTCTTTTCAGTTGTTCATCATTAGATAATGCCGAACCTGTTCTTCCCCTTTACTTAAAAAAAGAACAAAGAAAAGAAAAAAGGAAAAAGAAAAGGAAAAAAGTAGTCTTTCTTTGATGCCATGAGATGGGAAAATTTTCAAAAAATTGAGAATGTTTTTCCTTTGTTTGAGTTGTCTTTTCCTTTCTTTCTTAGGATGCCTCAATCTGTCGTGTGTGCATTTATACTTTGCGTCGTCTTTTTGCCAAAAAATGATTTGTCTTTTTTCATGATAATAGTAATAACAATGATAAAAGCTTGGATACTGGGAAAACAATCAGTGTCATGATTATAATAAATTAGATTTAAGTAATTATAAAACAGGTTAATTAAGGGAACAAAAGTGAAAAAGAATATGAATATGATCAAATGGAGCATCATGGATTTGCTTGAAGAAAAGAGCAGCATTAAACTCACTAAAAATACTGTGACAATCAGCCTCCTGTCAATTTAAAGGGCGTGTAAGAACACAATAAAAACTACAAAATGTAGTTTCAACCAACTTTTTAAATTAAATTTTATGAGAACTAACTTTTATTATAATATGTTCTTTCATAAAATTTAATTTAAAAGTTGGTTGAAACTAACATTTTGATCCTATTAATTTTCTTGCATTACATTTGGGATTAGAAAATATTTAGCTCTAAGGCTCCCTGTCACAATTAGACTTGTATATTATCATGAGCATGAGTGATATTAATCTTGGAACTACTTTCTTCTTGATCATCATCATCTTCTATGTTGCCATTGATCAACGTCGAGACCTCAGTGATTCCACTAGAACTAGAGAAAGGTGAAGGTGGGCCCACTGAACAATATGGCCTGTTAACTTCAGCTATCATGATCTGCTTTCCCTTGTTGTTGGTTGTTGTGGGATGAGAAACGACCCCATTTTTATTCATGGACCGTCTCTTTTTCTGAAACACTCCACAAACAACCCAATACTCCTTCGTTTCCACTGGGGATATCTGCACATTCATATATACAGGAATTATAACAGGATTTTGCTAACCTGACAAAAAACCAGCTACAAAACTAATATGTAGATCGCTTGATTTGCTACCTTAATACAAAATTAAGATGCTACATATATCACTAATTTGATTCAGTTTTCTTGAAACAAGTCTTCTAAAACTGACCATTGCTATTTGTCACCGTTGGCATGTGTTAGCAGAAAGCTGTTACATGAAGAGAAAGTCTAAACTGAAATTAATAACCCGTTTGAGAACGTAATTCACACCCTAAATTTATGATTCTTTCACAAAATTTGAACTTCAAAACAACTTTGAAACTTTTAGGCCTATTAAACAACGTTTTCAACAGGCCGCCTATTGATTTTTCAGAAAGGAAACGCTACATCAAATATGTTTAAATTGTGATTTAACTTCGCAAAATAAATTGGTGCATAACTGTATGAAAAATTGCATTTTTTTTTTTTTGTTAAGGAGAAGAAGTATATAAAGGCTAATATATGTATGTTTTAGTATGTACCAGTTGAACTGAGTTAGGGGTTGGACCAGGACGGACAAGGTGAAATTCATGCATGAGCCAGCGATAACGATTAGCAGGACGGTTTTTTCCACAAAACAGCATGGTTTTCCTGATTCCAACTGGTTGGTTCATGTTGTTGAACTCCGAAGCCACAATTAGCCTCTCCTTCCCAATGGGTTTCCAGTACCCAGAACCAGCTTCAATTCTCTTGCTCATGATATTAATATCTCTCCTTTGCTTGTGAAAAAAATACCTCTTTTCCTTCATTTCACCTGATTTGATTACCAAATCCCACCCCCCCAACAAAACAAAAAACCAAAAAAAAAAAAAAAAATATTAAGCTGGTTTGAAATGAAGAAAAATAAATAAATGATTTGAAATTAAGAAAATTTCTTACCTGGCAAGGCCCAAGGATCTGTTTGGAAGACATCGAAGTCGGGAATGACAAAAGCAGGCAAAGGAATGGAAAAGACCTTCCTCTTCAAGTAATGAACAACAAGCTCTTCATCGGTGGGGTGAAATCTGTAGCCGATTGGCAATTTTAGGCCTCCACTACTCATTAACAACTTGTGCTTTTCTTCCATATCTTTATAATATATATATATATATATATATATATCCACCTCGGAAACGTCTGCAAAATCGAATATTTATGTTGTTAATGAGGAAGGTATGATATGGGTTTAAATCTTGAGAAAAAGCAAACCCATGTTCGGGAAAAAAAAAAAAAAAAACTAAAATTTATGAGCACAAGGAGAAGAAGAGAATTGGATTGTGTGGTTGGCGCAGAACGGCTGTGTTTTGTTATTTATACAAGTGGATGGAGAAGGAAACCCAACGCCTAGTTGGACTCCGAAACCTCTCCTTGACTCGGCAAAAATTGAAATGTGAAAAGGAAATCCAAGTCTTACTCGGACTCGGAAACCATTTTAAGTGCAATTTATTTATTTTAATAAT
Organism: Artocarpus hirsutus; assembly: GCA_946598075.1. NCBI lineage: Eukaryota > Viridiplantae > Streptophyta > Magnoliopsida > Rosales > Moraceae > Artocarpus > Artocarpus hirsutus. Next base: position 138,146 of record CAMOHE010054053.1, read on the forward strand.
AATAATAATAATAAAATGGGAATTGCGTAAGGTTTGACGGTCGTTGGTTTTCAGAAACGTGTAAGGACTTGAAAAGGGACAAGAAGTGCCACGCTTGGAGTTGGGCTTTTTATGGGTCAACATGTGTGGTGAACTCAGTCTACTGTTAGACCCATGTGTGTCACGTTTGCGTGCCACTCCCCTCGTATCTTCTTTGGGATTTTTCCCCCAAAATCCATTTCCCAATCGTATCTCTTTTGACTTTCCCAATACATGTACTTCTATTAGTGAGTTTCAGAGTTAAGTTATAGCTAAAACTTATGGGGTATTTAAAAATGGGGTGAGAATCGTAATTTTTATTATTTTTTTAATTATAAATAATATAAAATTTTTAGATACTACAGTAATAATAAAAAATAACTACAGTATAAAACTCTCCCATATTACAGTAAAAATAGTTTTAACCAACAGTTTCTATCACCTTTTTAAATACTCTATTAGAAAGTTTTTGATGGTAAGGTATGAGAGTTTTATATTATAGTTTATTTTTATTTTATATTGTAGTATACAAGAGCTTTATAATATAGTGTACTAATTATCTAGTTGTAACAAGCTTGCCAAACGCACCTTATGTCTTTACAATTCAAACATATAAATTGTTCAAGATAAAGCCCTGTTCGGGAGTCTAATTGGAACCTATTAGTAGAATCAATATTAGTTAGAGCAAAAAAAAATAATAATAAGTTAGAACTGTAATTTATGGTTTAAACTTATATTTGGTAAGTTTATCAAAATGTCAGTTTAAACCAAAAATAGTTCTAATCATTATTTCAGTTAAAACCAAAAATAGTTTCAACTATTGAGACTTGGTTCTCATTGCTATTAGGTCAAACGAGAGTTTTAGTTAGAATTAAAACCATCAATTGAAACCGCGCTTCGAAACACGCCTAAACACTTTGGCATTTGATAATGTTTAAAAAATACATACATTTACCATGATTTTTATGAACTAGTTGGACTTGCAAGTTAGAACAAAAAATATTATAACATGTGAACGAAAATACTATAGAAAACTTGATTGAAACTGCAAACTGTGCTTCAAACAGTACTTCCAAACACAGGGTATATCACATTATTGATAGAATGTTTGAAACATTAGTTTCAATCCATCAGTTATAACTGTGAACAGTGTAAAGCTCTCATTAGCTACAGTGTAAAACTCTCACATGCAATAGTTATTAAACTTTAAGCGTATGTTCTAATTGATTCTCCAAATGGAAGCTTAAACCGTTAATTTTTTTCATTAAATTTTATTTATTTGTTTTTATTTTACTAAGGTCAAAATGTCATCAGTTTAAAATAGCACAATATTAGCAAGATGTTATTTAAAATATAATTAAACTAAAATATTAAGTGGGTGTTTGGAAAGGTGGTGGAAACCAGTGGTGGGAACCACTTTTATTGTAGCATGTGAAAGTTTTATACTGTAGCAATTTTTTTATTGTTACTATAGCATGTGAGAACTTTTTACTGTTTATAACTGAGTTTATGGTGGGAACTGAGTGGTTCCCACCACTGCCAAACATCCCTTAAATAAAATCATTCTTTTTAGAAAAAACTCTTAAAATAATCGCAATATTTATTTATACTATTTTAATTATTTTATTTTATTCTTTAGTTAAGTCATATGCAAACACATTGGAAAGAGAAATCTTAGTATTTTAAAAAATTAATTATTTCATAGGTATTTTGAGTCTAATTTTATAAACACGAGAAGTGTTTTTGACATTTACATAAGGACAACTTATAAGAATATCCCCTAAAGGAGCATCATTTTAAGATTGTCCTCTTAAAAGGCTCTTTTTAAAATTGTCCCTTTATTAAAAAAAAGAAGAAGATGATTTATAAAAAAGATTACCCTTCCTCTTGAAATGGAACTTGCTAAGTTTTGTCCCAATACTCATTGGAACCCCCAGATTTCTGTCGTGGAACCTGCCCGAACCCGCCTTCGATAGCCGGAGCTAGTTGTAACCTGTCAGGTTCTAGCTTAGAACGTACCAGATTCTAACATTTTTTGAAACAAAGAAACGGTGACCGCTCTAGTCGCCGATGTTGGTGCCGATTGGAACCTACCAAATTTTAACTTAGAATCTACTAGATTATAACTTGGAACCTAAAAGATTCCACCATTTTTTTTAATAAAGAAAAGCCTACCGCTTCCGGTTGCCAGCGTGAGTACTGGGTTGTAACTTGTCAAGTTCTAACTTGAAACCTATCAGATTTCAACATATTTTTTAAACCTACTAGATTCTGTCTAGGAACTGGCCAGAACAAACCGGGTTCCGTCCCTGAACTAGCCGAAATCTGCTAGGTTTCGTTCCCAAACTAACTGAAACCTATAAGATTCTGTCCAAAATATCGCTAGAGCCGCAAGATTTCATCCCTGTAATTACCGGAACTCGCCAGGTTCCAAATTAGAAAAAAAAAAAAAAAGAACAAATCAAGCAAAAAATACAAACAATTACAAAAGATTACAACCTAAAATGGAAATCCAAAGCTGGAACCTACTCTCTCAAAGAAAAATACAAGCATTTTCAATTCCAAACAGAAATTAAAACACCAACACTATGATCTCGTATTTGACAAATTTTGATCATTTACCAAAAAATTGAATCAACCAAACCTGAATGATCTTACACAAACTGTGAAATTTACTTATTTAGATTACATAAATAAATTTGAATAAATTGATAAAAAGAAGAGTAAAGATTAAATAGTGACGAAACTTGGAAATCAGATAAGATAAAACAAAAGAAGCAAAAAAGTAGCAAAAACTCGTCAAAATCATCAAGAAAGGAACGACTAGAGCTAACCTCAACCAATGGGGACCGTGCCTTTGACTCCATGTTGGAGCGACAGCGCGCGATCGAAGAAAACAACAGAGCACCTGAGTGCACCCTTCATTGGCAAGAAGTCAACATTCTCAACATCTCTCACAGCATCTTGATCGATATTGTCAATCTGGCCTGAGCCGGCTGCTGCGAGAGCCTTATCCTTATCGATTTGGTTGATTTTGAGGAGTTGAAGGCTCCACTCTGATCATCCTCTTCCTCTCCCTTCGTGATAGAAAGAGGAGAGAGAGAATGGTAGAGGGAAAAAGAGAAAGGCGGAGCAAAAAGGGTGAAACAAGAGAGAGGCAAAAATAGATAGAGAGGAGAAAGAAAGATTTGAGAGAGGGGGGAGAGAAAAAATATGTTAGGGTTTATTTGAATAAATCAAGGCAAAAAAGTCAAATCATAAATTTAATTAAACAAAAAATAATTCTAAAAGGAGCAGTTTTGAAAAGTCAAAAAGAGTAAGACAGTTTTAATAAGTAATGTCATTTAGGGCTATTTCATGTAGTTTTCTCTTTATATAATAATAGTACGTCGAAAAAAATTATATAATGAGTGTTTTGGATAATTTTCATAAATTAATATATCAAGTAATTAACACCTTGCAATATAGTTTGAGAAGTTTCTGCAGCAATGCTAGATGGCAAGATTATTGAATTCCATATAGACAATGAAGAACCAAAACTCAGCACATTGATATTAAATTAAACAACTGTCCTTCTCTAATTTTTTTTTCCCCGTTTGGCTGACAAAAGGAAGCAATGGCTTTCCTGATTAGTGTACCATTTTTTTAATAACAAGCCGTCAAGCAATTTTCCGATCTTGTGTACAATCAGCAATTTCCTCGACTGTATCAAAGTCAACTTTTTTAATTTGTATATTGTATATAAGCAAACTGATTCTTTTTTTATTATTATTTTTTTTTCTGCCGTAGCTTTTACATAAAATCAGGTTCTTATGAATGAAAATTATTTAGTGATTTTCTCCCAATTTAACTTCAATTTGTAATCACAGAAGGCGATCATGAATTTAAACTCTTACACACGTACTCCTAAAGATTGTTTAAAAATAAAGTTAGAACTTAAAGTTAAAATTTAAATAATATTGTAGTATATAAGAGCTGTGTATTATACCATAACACATGAAATTTTAGTGTTAGGACTTAATTAACGAACATTGTTTTTTACTGTTTTGCCTAAATATATTCCTAAGCTTCTCATTAGAAGAATCTATTATTGGTCGCTACCAAATTTGTTTATTTTCCTAGCTTACGAGTGATTAAGAAAATAGTAGTTATAAAACCTTATGCGAGTCCACGTCTCAGGAGAAATGATAATTTAGCTGAAATATATCATGATTAAAAAAAAACCTGAGATTTTTTTTTTCAATAAAGGGACGAAATTTGCCATGACTTTATGTACTCATTTTGCGTATTCTTGATGGACGATATATAAACATAGTGCTGATTTCT
>CAMOHE010054058.1:0-28806 GCA_946598075.1 Artocarpus hirsutus
AAAATGAATTTTGTAAATTGGTTTACATATTTTAAAAGTAGACATCCTAAGCTTTCCAACGAGCTATCATGAGCCTAAATCGGAGTTATATTTTATTTTCTATGGATTTTTCAATTCTCGGGTTGGAAACTAGTAAACCTACCAGTGGCAGTATACCACCAGTCTACCTTAAGTAAACCACCCAATAACCCATGTGCTAATTGTAGATAGTGAACCCAACTTTGTTCACCTTCTAATCCCTGATTGTCTTGCAACCTTTCCAAGACCATCCTAAGTGATTTATGAATCTTATTAGAAATTAGAATATATAGATTTATACTTAATTCATTTATGGATGTAGTTACATGTTGTACTTTAGTTTTAATTGTCCTTATGCACACCTTATGATCAAGGGTGTGTGGAGCTTACGTTAATTATTTGGAGATTAAAAGATTGTTGAGAAGCTTAAAAGGTAGAGAATTTATTACTCATCTTTTGTGAGGTTTTTATGGAATTAAAATTGATTGTTTTACCACAAGATATATATCTATGTTGAACTGCTATGATATGAGAATTACATATGAAACTATGATATGAACTTGCCCTGTATTGATTAGCGAGGAACATAATGAATTAACATATGTTGTTATAAGTTGAGAAGCATGGTTAGGAAGATTGACTCTTCAAATGATGATTAAATATTGAGAAAATAGTGAAACGTGAAGAGGGCGGTGGTTACGTCCTTGGGCACAAATACCCTAAAAGGTAAAATAGGGGGAAGGTGATGACGCTTCCTTGGGTCGAAAGTCCCAAAACACACTGTACAGGAATCGACTTGGTGAGGACTCAAGGCTTGATGTCCCCTCACCGGAATATCCTTGGAATGTTTGGAGGGTGGCCAAGCACGCCCATTTGGGTTTCAATAAGTAGATTGTTACTTTATTTAATATGGATACCTAGGAATAATGGTGAATTGTGATATTTGTATATATGTATAAGTATGAAACTTGGTAATGATTAACTATGGTATCCACAGAATATGATCATAATCAATCTCATAATTTTGAATAATGATGAAAACTAACTAACCATGCAGGTTTAATGTGGTAAGAATAAAACCTTAAGGTGAGTAATGGTTTTCCCTACTGAGCATGTTGTCACTCATTCCTTGTTATGTTCATCTTTTCAGGACTTAGTAAGGTGGCTACAAGAAAAATAGTTGGAAAAGCTATATAGCTATATTACGTTGGGATTGCTTTGAATGCAAAGAATAATCTTCATGATAATGTAAGCATCCATTGTTACTTTCTGTGACTGTATTAAGATTTGTTGATGGTTGAAATGATGATGATGATAGTTGTATATTATTAAAATTTAAGGTGCTACATTAAACTGTGGTTTATTTATTTGTTTATGTTTTTATTTTAATTTGAGAGTTTTTATTTAAGTCCTGACCAAATTACTTTGATGATTTCTATTTATTTTCTAATCTTTATTTTATTCAATAAAAACTGTTAACCCCCACTTAGGGGTGTTACAGAGCGTAAATCTTGTTACGTGCTTTCATGCATTTTCATTCGAATTTCAACTCAGTTTTGAATTTAGAAGCTTTATCTAAGTGGAATTGACTCCTAATCACCTACCATAAATAGGATAATTGTTCTTATTGTTTTTGAGATCACCAGAGAAATTTAGAGAGAGTTTTCAAGTGAGAGAAACTCTAAAACTCCCAGAGGGCTATTGTTCAACATCCTGAATCTTAGCTCTTCATTTTCTCTTATGTGGTTGGAAAGAGACATTGCCATGGAGGAGAATTAAACGACGTATGACCACTTGCACTCCGGTTGTGGAAAAGAGAATAGCAAAAAAGACTAGTTGGTTGAATTTTTTCAGATGCAATTCTTGATAGTAGTTCTATGGAAGTTTTTTTAGTCAAAAGTGCGGTTGCAATTCCAAAAGGTACATAAAATCTTTTATTAATTTATATACATAGCATGTCAAACTTATTATTTGAAAAAAGCCATTGATTTAAAATTTTTATAATACCGCTGCATATCATTTTTCGAACAAAAGTTGCTATAGTATAAAACTCTTAATATTACAGTTCTCAAACCAAAACTGTTCGTTTTAATTGTTCTTCCATACGGCCTAAAAGAATGGTTTTATAAGATTTTTGGGAACTTGGAATGAAGTCAGGAAAAATAAATAGGTCTTGATAGAGGCCTGTCTCAATGGAGACTTTTGAAAAGTATGATAAGAAAAGCATCGAAAGAGGCCAATCTCAATGACGACATAATATGTTCTAGACCATACCACAAGACAACATTTACTTTCAAAAAAAATTGACGAAAGAAATGCTTGCCCACTTCAACAAACTCTAAAAAGAATAAAACAATAGATTCTATATAGATACAACATCACGTTTAAAGTGTTTGGATATAGATTCTATATGGATTTTATATGAAAAAGGAATTCATAAGCTATGTATCATATCATTTCACGCTTTGCCAATAGCGCTTATGAAAAAGGAATTCATGAGCACTATTAATAGAGCATCTCAGACACACACTGCTCTAAATGCTCCTTATTTTTATATTTAAAGATAATATAATTAGTTAAGGCACCACTTAGACAAGTAATTTGAATCCCAACTTAAATACTATAATGATTCATAAAAGTGTCCTTGACTGCAGGATCCTAATCAAGCAGGTTTCGGTCTTGTCTTACCGATGATACAAATGTCCAGCGCGTATCGTAGAATAAGGGTTTGTTTAGTAAATAGATTCCAATTAGTGATTTGATTAGTATGATTTGAATTAGGATTTGAGTTAGTGATTTGAATTGTTATTCGAATTGACGTTTGGATGTATATTTAAGTTTTAATCCGCGTATAGAATAAAATTAGAATTTGTGTTTGGAGAATTAGTAAAAATAGTTTTGATTTATCAACAAATTTAATCAAATCTTAATGTTAATAATCCTAAGGGTCCATTTGATAAATAGATTCAAATTAGTGATTTGATTTCAGTTAGTGTAATTTGAGTTAATGATTTGAATTGTTATCCGAATTCGTGTTTGGATGTGCATTTAGGTTTTAATATAAGTATGGAATAAAATTAAAATTTGTATTTAAAAAGGTAATAAAAATAGTTTTTAATTTGTTAACAAATCTAATAAAATTTTAATGTTAATGATCCTAAAAAATATTTAATATTGATCTTTTATTTATTTCTTCACTAGGAACATGATGAAAAAATAATTATCTCAATTGGATATCAAATGAAGAAGTTATGATTTTTTTCCTCAAATATATGAGAAAGAATTTTAGTTTTTACTATAGCAAAGATATCTGAGTATCAAAAGTTTAAGGGGAATGAGAACTCTAAAAACTTATTTTTGATACGCAAAGGATTCAGATTTTCGGGGAAATAAACACGTATCTAAAGGATTCTTGATACTCGAATCTAAATTTGAGTCTATCAAGTGTAAATAATATTTGAAACAAATAGACCCTAAAAAATATATGCAATATAGATAATAATTTATTCTTCTTCTCACTAGGAATACAATGAAAAAAGAATCATTTCAATTGGATAACAAATGAAAAAGTTATGATTTTTTTCCCTCAAATATAAGAGAAAAAATTTTAGCTTACTGTAGTAGAGATATCAAAGTATCAAAAGTTTAAGGGGAGTCAGAACTTTGAAAATTTAGGGTCTGTTTGGTAAACGGATTCAAATTAGTGATTTAATTTGAGTTGGTGTGATTTAAATTAGGATTAGAGTTAGTGATTTGAATTGTTATTCGAATTGATGTTTGGATGTGTATTTAAGTTTTAATATGAGTATGGAATAAAATTGAAATTTGTGTTTAGAAAGGTAGTGAAGATAATTTTTGATTTATTAATAAATTTAATAAAATATTAATATTAATGATCTTAAAAAATATACAATATAGATCTTGATTTATTTCTTTTTTTATTAGAAACACAGTGAAAAAAGAATCATTTTAATTGGATATCAAATGAAGAAGTTATGATTTTTTTTCCTCAAATATAGGATAGAAAATTTTAGTTTTTGTTGTAGCAAAGATATCCGAGTATCAAAAGTTTAAGGATAAGAATTCTGAAAACTTATATTCAAATGATTCAAATTTTGAAAAAACAAACATACATCTAAAAAATTTTTGATACTTAAATCTAAATTTAAATCTATTAAGTTTAAAGAATACATGAACTAAACATACTTTTAAATTCTTAATATTTAAAAGATTTAAATTTTAAAAAAATAAATACATATGAGAGATTTTTAATATTTAAATTTATTTAATATTTAAATCTAAATTTAAGCTTAACAAATTTAAAGAGATTTCGGCACAAAGGGCCTAGGAAAATTGAAATAGATCGAGACGAAGGACAGAAAATTCAAGCGCTCTCGCATGGCGTTGGCGGGAAAATCGGGTTCTGTGTGAGAAATTTGTGTCCATCTCTGTCCTCCTTCTTCTTCTTCTTCTCTGAGAAGTTCGTCGGAGTGCGACAATGGAAGGCAGCGAAAGCGAGGCCGTCTTCGATTCCCTGAATCTGAACCCGCAGCTTTTCATCAACGAAGTTCTCAACACCGTCGACGATTTGGTCGACGATGCTTTCAATTATTACCTCCAGTAACTCCTCTCTACATCTTTTTATCAATATATCTATACATACATCATCTTTACCAATTGCGGGGGTTTTTTTTTTTATTTTTTATTTTTTAATCTAGACAAGCTTCATCCACTCTGAGTACAGACGGCACTGATAGATCCCAGGACCTGACCAAGGTATCTCCACCGTTATTCTTTTTTTTTTTTTATATGAGTTATTTCATTTCTTTCATGTAGACTGACTAGAACCCCTGATTTTCAGGTTTCGAATTTGTTAAATTTGAAGCCTTTCTGATGAGGTTTTTGTTGGATTTTGATTTTTGTTTTAGTCAGGATAATCGATTCTAGGGCTTTCTTAGTTGAAATTGAGCGCCAAACAGAGAGATGGATTGGGTAATTTGAGAGATTTTTTATTTTTAGGGTTCCAACGGCGTTCCAATTTCGTGTTGGGGGATTTTTGATTTAATAAAAAAAGGGTAAAAAAAAAAAAAGGAAACGATCGTCTATTTTATTTATTTTTCTTCCTTGTATCATGGTAAAATTGTAACAGCTAGCCAGGCCAGTCTTCTTACTCGTAATTCTTTCCTAAATCTTTCTTGGGCGTTTTGATTTATCTTTTTATATCTATAAATCTATTTGCAGGGTGTTGCTCTAGTCCAGAAAATGATTCAATCAGTCTTGGATAAGCGGCTGGTTATGTGGGAGCAATACTGTCTTAATCACTGTTTTGAAGTTCCTGAGGGGTTTTCTCTGTCCAAAAATGTAGGCTCTTTGCGATTAATTGGTTCATTTGTGTTCACTGGTAGCTTGCAAGCGTATTGCATTTTTCTCGCTTTGATTTTTATAGAAGAGCATGTTGTTGTGCATCTCATGTTAATCGTACAGGCTGCAATTGGAAAGGGACGTATGTGTTAGCTTAGAGCTTGTTTGGTGGGAGAGAAAAGTGGAAGGAGGGAGAGAGTTAAGGGGTTAGTGGAAGGAACCTTGGATTGTTGATAGGAAAGAAAAAGGGAGAGATTGAATTGGGTGAGGATTTCAAATCCTTCAATCAACCCCAATTTTAATCTCTCCAAATTTTTAGAGATTTGTGGAGGGAATCCATACAAACACAAAAGAGAAAGGTCATCTCCTTCCTCTCTATTTTCCTCACCTAGTTTTTATTCATTTCTTTCCTTCCTATTTTCTTATCCTTTTATGAAGCATGGCCTTGGGTTTAGATTCACAGTCCAATTACACTGGACTGTTGGTCGATGGAAAGTGGAAACTGAGATGTGGTTCGTGCTTGTTCTAGGAGGTAAAATGCAAAGGGACCTTGGCCGTTGTAAATAAACTAATAAGAAGTGGAGACAATTTTCGCTTCATGAACGTTGTGATTTGTGATCATTGAAGTATTTCCACTTCTATCAACCCAGTTTTTTTTCCTCTAAAAATCCAGGGATTATGATCCTTTTTTTCCTTAAAAAAAGTTATTTTGGAACCTGGTTATCTAGTAGTAGTTTGGTGCTGTGGTTTATGATGAGCTAAGTTTGATCAATTCATAGTACAGATTGAAGAAGACAGCCTTAGTGACTGCTCTTAGCTTCTAAAATTATAATTGTATTTAAAAAAAAAAAAGAAAAAGAACAAGGCCTTTTGAAACAATTCCCACATTATGGTTGCAAATACTTTTTGCTTGGTAATTAGTTTCATAGGACTGTTGCATGGTAATATGGTATCACTTGGGTGCTAATTATGAAAATGGTTAAAGCCCTGCAATGTCGCAATAATACTAGCAGCATTTTCTCTGTTGCAACCTCCTTCCTCGCAGCTTTTCCGGAAGCAAAATTCATTCTAATACTTATGACTGTTAAATGAAGAATATGTGTGTTTAAATAACTTTCTTGACATTAAGTATTCTTTTCAAAATTTAATGGAAAAAGATTGGGAATGTCACGTATTCTGGACTCTGATAGAAGTAAAAGAGAGTTTGATATCCCTCATGCATGCTTTCTTCTTGCATGAATGAGACTTGTTCCTTGATTCTCTCACAACTTTGTTTAGTCCAATAAGACTTGATCTCCTTGTTGCTTGTTTCGAATTACATATTCAATGTGCACTGCATATCTAATTGTGGGTCACAAATAAAAAGTTGAGTTGGATTGTTAAATTTACTGGTAATATGTACAATAGAGGGTTTCAAGGTTTTTCAATTACGTCAGAAAAAAAAAAAAAAAAAAACTATGCAACACGCATGCTCTTTGCATATATTGGCTATATTTCTATTAACTGTACTCACAATCATGTTGTTGATCTATTGTTGGAATTGATAAAAATGGAAACGTCCATGGAACACTTATTTTACATCACACAATACATAGTGTAGATTTTCTCCAGAGTCCACACATAAGGTGCACTGTGACATGTTTTGCAGGATGAGTTACCTAGCAACAGTTCAGCATGTCAAGATGCACTCCATGATCCAGATCTGGATGCTCAGCTTGATTCCTTAAGGAACAAGCTTACCATGGTAATTATGATTCTGCTGGTTGCGAACAATTCTTGTTTGCCTGCTATTGTGGCTTTTCACTGTTTCCATTTTAATCTCCTCTGTCGTAATGGAACTGTGCTGTAAAGGTTGGTAAGGAATCTGCTGCGCTGAACCAAGAGCTCCAAGCACTGGAGCAGCAGTCTGTTGCTAGTGGCAATTGTGCTGCACTTATCAACGAGGCCTTGCAATCTTACGAGGATAGCTCGTTTGATCTAATGTTTCATGGTAATCAGACTAACCTTCAAGATCTGTTTCCATGGACGTTAAATGCTCTGACATCCATTTTCTATGCTAGCCTTGTTCAGGTTCAAGGGGTCTAGAATGCAATAATATTTTAATTTTATGAGATTAGCTAACTCATCTGGTATTTTTTTTTTCCTTGTAACAAATAAATAATCAAGAATCATTTCTGCTAAAAAAAAAAAAAAATCATTTTTCTATTGTGCGGCAGAAAGGAAACTCGTTCTGTAGTTTCTTTTTTATTCTTGCTTTACCTGACTCATTTTTCTAGTTATTACTGTTCTTGAAGATGTCTTACGTGCATTTTGCCTTCTGTTATTTTTAACTTTATTCTTCTACCAATGAAATAAATAATTTCCGAATTTGTTTTTATATAAATGCTGGAGATAATTACAAAACGAAATTAAGCAACATGGTGTTACTTCTTCAGATTACCCGTGCTGGTGGGAGTGCACTGTTTGTCTTTTCCTTCTCCTTTACTGTATCTATATGTTAAATTTTTATACCTTTGACGGCTTTCTTTTGTACTGCTTTACCCTGTGTCAACTAGTTCTGCAACGAGGAACTTGTTTTTAGCTTATTTGCCATGTGCTCCGCCTTCTTGTTTTCAGGGCCCATGAATTCAGCATTTAGGCTAGTTTTTTTACAAGTTACATTTCCTTGATAATATTTGCTGGAGTTTCTCAAAAGTGCAAAACTGAAAATCAGCGATTGCTTCCTACAGAGATGGCAAGAATAGCATCCGAATTGAAAATAAAAATGGGAAAGCTGAAGACAAGAAAAGTGGAAGAAAGTGAAAAAAGAAAAACAGAGAGGCTTCATACGCTGAGTAGAGATTTATCCAGCTTGGACTATGATGATGGTAATAACTAAAAAATGTTTATATCTTTGGTACATGTGTGATAATAACAACTTAGAGCCCGTTTGAGAACACAGGTTTAAACTGAAAATATTGTAACAATTTAAATTTTATGAGAGAAAATACTGTAGAATTGATATAAACCAAAGCTTTTTGGTTTGAACCTATGTTCCCAAACGGACTCTTAATTTGGATGACTGGTTTGCTCTATGTTTGACCATCTCTTTCATCTTTCAAGTTTATCGTGTTCATCATGCTTTCATGTTTCTTAGGTGATATGCTACTTTCTTTCTTGCAGGCCTTGCCAACGTGAAGCTGGAAGACCTTCAAGGATTTTTGGCGAAGATAAAAAATGTGTGAATTTGAGATTACATTTTGGTATGTATTGCAGTACAGCAGTTGTGCCCCTGACTGCTTATTGTATTATTTTTTTTTTCTCCACCTTCCTGTCTGGAAGTCAGTAAGTCCTCTCGTACGTTTTCTAAGTGAACAAAAAAGTCATTTTGTTTGGCTGTTTGGTTGAGTTGGGCTTAATTGTGATTCTTTTGGATGATTTTTCATATGATTAGCTGTGTAGTTCAACGTAATGATTTAGAACACGCTTGGGAAAAAGGAGTAATGGCTTTGAATGTTAAAGGTCCAAAATACTCGTATCAGAAGAGAAATATAATAGTGCTATTAATTGAGCACTTAGACCACTATATCACATCATTTCAAATTTAGGGTGAATTATTGGAATATCACCTCTAGAGGTGGAAATTTAAATATATCATTTTGTATAAAATTCAAGCCTAATTTTCTCATTAAGGAGTACGATTTTTACATCGAAGTGGTACAAATGAAAGTAACTTAGAAAAAAAAATGCCTTGTTTCTTCGTGTTCGAAAGGCAAGAGGTTTCAAGTTGTATTAATGAAACCGTCATGTTTGTTTTCAATAGTTTTCTTTTTTCTTTTTATAGAATTGTCGCTTACTGTATTTTTCTTTTGTTTTGTTTGTTCTTGCGGCTGGATTCTAAACTTTTTATTTTTCTTTTTTATCTTTTTAATAGATTAAAATGGAGGTGTGATTGAGTTAAGTGGCTTAAGTCTCTCTATTCTAAAAGTTCCCATCTCTCCATTAAATAATAATAATAAGAGAATATAAGGTAAGTAACTCTTTCCAGATGAATGGTCGTTTTTGAGCTCATGTTTCCTTTTGAACTATAAAGTTAGGTCTCAAAACTCTTATCGTGTAAAGTGTAAACTAGAATTACCATAGAGTTGCAAACATTTTTTCCTGCAGCATTAGTGACACCCAATGAAAATGAAAATTGATCAGCATCCACTTCCACGATCTGCACCCTTTTTTTTTTTTTCCTTTATAATCCCCCAACTGATATATTTACGTAACTACTTTCCTTCTTTTACGATCAGCGAAACTACTATTTTAGCGGTAAAATTAATTTTTTAATGGTCTAAATTATAAATGTTTAAATTAAAAATTTAGATAATGGACACATAATTATTTCTATTTATAAATTGGTAAAACTTAGAGTAGGGCATGCATTTTAGCCGTATGAGTGAGTTCATATTATTTTAATTATTGGATTAACTTTTCAATAATTTGATTTAAAACTAAAAATAATTTTATGTTGTGTGTTGTAAATTTTTAGCACAGACAGTTATAGATTAGACGGTTAAAAAATTAATTTCATGATTAAAATTAAAAGACTTATCTAGTTTAGTCAAAATATAAATTAATCTAATGATTAAAATAAGTGTAATTCATATAAATTTTATTTTTTAGACTTAATTTTTATTTATGTTATAAAATATGAAAAGTTTTTATCTTACAAACTCACGCGCGTCTTTTTGAAACATTTTACATGTCCTAGATATTTTTGGCGCTCTTATAGGATATTTTGCATGTCCCTTCCACAAAAAAAAAAAAAAAAAAAAAAAAAAATCTCTCTCTATTTTTCTCTCTTTGCCGACACGCAGCAGCAGCAACAATAACAACAACAAGAAGCAACAAGATGTGAAATTTCAGATCTGCGACGATGACGGTTGCAAATCCAAAGCTACAGCTTTGGTGGCGAGACTATGGGTGGAGATTCGACTTCGCGATCAGACGATGATGGAGTTGCAGATCCGAAGTTCAAGCTTTGACAACGAGACAATGGGAGGAGATCTGATTTCTAAGGCAGAAGCCGCGATCTCACTTTGTCGCGCCGTTTGCCATCATAAGCTTCTTCGGAGTTCATCGAGGCTTTTGTTGCAAATTTGAAGCTCGAGCTTCGACGAAGGATTGTGGGAGGAAATCTGACTTTCCCAACCATGGCGGATTAAGTGACGAGGAGATTCTCCATTCTGCCAACGCCGATGATAACACCAGTCGATTCCACCTTCCAAACACCGTTCGGTCATCGTTGGTGGGTCATGCACGGAGGCGTCGTTCTTACGACGAGAAGCAAAGAGAAACAAAGGAAGATTCGAGGGAGGGGAGCGAGAAAGGACAAAAGAAGTAGAGAAAGAAGAGAGAGAGGAGAGAGTCGAGGAGAAGGGAGAGATTGAAGGAAAAAAAAAGAATATATATATATATATATATGTATTTTTTTTTTACAGAAGTTCAAAATTTGTGGCATATCAAAAATTTGTAGCATATATTTTTTTCAAGTTTTAAAACTTTTGGTATAAAAAATAAAATTAGAAAAAAAAGTGATGTATTATATAATTTTTTTTTTAAATAACAAGATCTATTGATAGAGTTAAGATGCATGTTCGACCATAAAAACTTCTTTATAATTTAGGCCTTGATCATGTACTATTTGCTTAGCTGAGATTTTTTCTTTAGTTTTTCTCAATAATAAAAGTTTTAATAAGGCGCACTATTAATTTAGGTGTTAGATCTTTAAAGGCTTGTTTGGCATATTGTGTTATATTGTATTATATTATATTTTTTGCATATAATATTATACAATGTAATATAATATGTTACGCTAAACATGCACTTAGGTTCTACTTTTTGCTATTCTTTGGCTTTTAGCTTGTGTTTTATTTTATTTTATTATTATTTTTTTTGTAGGTTTTGGTTTGGCTTTTGATTTGATGCTTTTCTTTTAGAACTTTGACTATCCGGTCGATAAACTGGCCGACCCTTGAAGAGATAAAAAGAAGAAAATTACATGTTACACTATATTTTAATAAATATATTTGTTTTTGCCACAAGAATTAAAGCTTAAAAAATTACACTCCACTACCACTAATATTACTTTTTAAAATAATTCGTGTGAATTATTTTAATCTTCTTTTCTTGATAACCACTGAAAATCAAACGACGCCTAGAGGTTCTCTTTGGCAATGATCAAAAGTTGCACCTAGGTAGAGCTACTGTCGAGGGATGATATCACGATTCCGAACTCCTTTTTTTTCTTTATTTCTTTTTTTTTTTCCTTTCTTTCTTTTTCTGTTAACAAGATAGTGGCATTAATTGTAAATTATTGCCTGGATTTCAACTTAACCAACATTTAAGATTATCCATTATGCTAATATAAAGAGTCCCATGGTGGTGATGTTGGCTTAATTTGCGGTCGGCAGCATTCCTGCAACCTTGGGATTTTCCTTCTCTTCGTGGTGGCATGGAGCTGGGGGTTGTGTGTGGATGGGTGCTCAAAGCCAATGGTGGATCGCTTGGGTTTTTATTGGCGTTGTGTTGGTGCTTCCTATTGGTGGAATCACATGGATCTCCGCGAAGTAGTGATGGTGTTTTTTGGTGGTGGAGTAGTGTGGGCCTTTACCGGTGTCACGGTGGTGCTTCTTGGTTGGTGGTAGAGTTGTGTAGGCCCACACCAATTAGTCGTTTATGTTCATGTTAGTCGGTTCATCACTAGTGGTTTTGTTTGTGTTGTTGAAGTGTTTAGGTCTTTTTAAGTTTAATAATGGCGATACTTTTTCAGCTGACTAGATGTTGCTTTTTGTTTTGTTAGTGTTGTAATTGCGCTGCACTAATGGAGATAATTTTTTCATGCTCTAATGAGTTTTTGTCTTCAATTTGCTTCTGGAATTTCATAGTGGCAGTTCTCGTGACGTTATATGATATAGGTCTCTTGGACTTCAGTGATTAAAGTCTTCCATAAACTATAGATGTGTTATTAAAAGAGCTTGTTGTATGTTCGATTATCGGTGCGCTCTCTCAATTTTCTTTTTTTGGAACATAATGCACGTTGCAATCTCTTGGTGAATTTCTTTAAAATCTATTGTCAAGATTAAGTTTCCTTGTGGCATGAGATTATTTGATTAGAATAGTGTGTCAATTTCTTGGTTTTTAGATTACATTGTCCTTTATTTGGGGAAAAAAAAAACAAAAGACTTACAAGAGTAGGGAAATGCTATGATAAGAACTTCGAAACAGTTCCTATCAATATGACTCATATTAAACAACTATTAGATGAAAAATCAAGGGTCAAAATTGCCTTTCCATAGAAATAAGAACAAATCTAACCACATCTAATTATAACATTTTTAAGAAAACAATTATAAAGTTAAAGTAAAAAAAACAATAATTTCAAATTTTTTTTTTAAAAAAAGAAAAGAAAAATGTCTACAGCGAAGGAGGTGAAGGGGGAAAGGCGGCAGTGGTCAATGGTGACCACTGTGTTTGAGAGACTTGCGACATTGACTACCATGATTTTATGACTCCATTGGTAGGCTTTGCAACTTATCGACGATTGTGGATCGACAACGTGAGCATCGACCCAAGCGACCCACGGAGGAGGGGGACCTTTCATGACATACCTTTGACGGCTGCAAATTGATGGTGATCCAACGGTGGACCTTCGACGGATGGGGGAGCTCGATAGTTGCAGATTGATGGTGATCCAATGGTGGCCAAATTGCAATTGAACAGCATGAAGGTGTCGCAACTGAATCGCGATCTTAGTCGTGCCCTCTCTTGGGCCGGTCCATCCTTGATGATATCAACTCCTGCCGTTAGTCAAGCTCACGAATAAAGTCACGACGACCTTGGGTCGCGAACCTAGTAATGGCCGTGGTGGCTCCCTGCCACCAATCACAACAGTGATTTGCCGTCTTTTTTGGGGTGAGATTAGATCACGAACTCGTTGCCACAAGTTGCCTCGATCTAACCTCAGATCTAGCCAATAATCGGAATGAGGAACAACAACCCATGATGGTCACCGAAGTTCATCGACAGTCATGGTTTTCCTTTTCTAGATTAAAGTTTTTATTCTTTTTTTTTTTAGTTTTTGGATTTTAACACTATAAGAAAAACTATATTTAACGACATATTATTTATGATATGTAGTTTTTGAATATCGTTAAAAAGTACATACAACGATATCTCCAACAAAGATGTCATTAATGACATTTGAAACAATAATTAACGACATCTATATAGACATCGTATTAAAGGTCTCGTTTTAACGACAATAGTTTAGTGTCGTTAAATTATTTAACGACAAGAAGGAAACGTTGTCAAAGCCTTAGAGATTCCATGACACCCCTTATAGACGACATTGGTTAAGATGTCGTCTATAAGAGATGTCGTAGAATCTCCAAGGCTTTAACGACATCTCCTACTTGTCGTTAAATAATTTAACGACACTAAACTATTGTCGTTAAAATGAGACCTTTAATATGACATCTATATAGATGTCGTTAATTATTGTTTCAAATGTTATTAACGACATCTTTGTTGGAGATGTCGTTGAATATACTTTTCAACGACATTTAAAAACTACATGTCATAAATAATATGTCATTAAATGTAGTTTTTCTTGTAGTGTAATTGATTTAGTATAATTGGACTCATTTAACCCTTGGTGAGTTTATTTAATTTTAATTGTTAGATGCAAATCTTATAGACCAAAAAGTTCTTATTTATTAGATCTTTTAGAATGTCTTACCATAAGCCCATAAATATAATACGTCATCAATTTAAAGGAGTTGGGTGATCGTACTTTAAGATTTTAATTTATTGTTTGACAATCTACTGGGTAGTACAGTAATATCTGACTTAAAAGAGCTTAAACTGTAATTATTACAATAGTTAATATTATATTTATTTATTTATTTTTAACTTGAGCCGGTAGTTGTTTATTGAATCTAAACTCAAGTAGCAGTGGCTGATTCTATACTACGGGTGGGCATTCAAGAAAAGGGGATACCCATCATAAATGATTTTGAGCTCACGCCTGGCCTATAAATTACCTAATTTAATTAGGTCGAGCATCCAACTGGCAAATACAAAAAAATTTCAACAGGAAAAAAAAATTCATTCTTAATAGGAAAAAAAAAACATCTTATTTTAATGTTGTTCATTCTGAATAGAAAAAAACAAATAAATAAATTAAAGAAGACAAAACTTGTTTGTTTGTTCCCTTAAATTCCCACCCTTTCCTTCTAAGCAATAGGTTTCTTGTCTTTTTAATAACGTCATTTCATGTATATTCTCTCTTCACCCTTCTCTTAAGACGTCATATCTCTTCAATCTCGAATATTTATTTTTTTAATATTCCAATAATCCTCTTAAGTTGTATTTTATGAAACTTCAAACATATACACATAAACCTTCTCGAAAGTCATCCTTTCAAAATAGGATGTCGATGGCATAATGTTTATTGAATCATGGTTACGATACATTACTAGCTAGATTTTAAATTTGCTTGACCCGCATAGAATATTTTACCCTATTCAATAAGATTAACTAAATTCGTTACATCTAAAACAGTTCTTGATTTTAAATGTTCTATTTTCACATTGTTTCTTTAAAAAAAAAAGTACAAAATTTAATTTGTAAGTTGAGGAACATCAAATTCAACGATAGAAACTTTGCATATGAACTCCATAAAGTATAATTTGTTGTATTATTATCCGTTTTATGATTTAGTACATCTGTTGAGATATAATTTAAAGGCCCACATATACCCTATAAATTTGAGCTGATAGTTATTAACTTTTAATTTTTTGCGGGTAGCCATCAACTTTTACACTCGATAGTTTTTTGAACTCGTTAATATTAATTTAATAATATGATAATAGTATTATATGATAATTAAGTAATAATATTATTATTAGATAAATTGCAGTGGGTGGCCGGATTTAACACTCACCTTAAAAAATTTGTCCACACTTTTTTTAATTTTGACAAATGGCCCGAAATTTCCCTCATGGCATTGGTGATTTATGGGTGAGATGGCGGCAGCAGCATGACTTCGGCAACGCGCTTGCTCCTCATGTGACTCCAGAGCTTGCTCCTTGAGCAACTCTGATGAAGGCTCCTACTTCTTGCAAGGCGAAAGCGTTTGCTCCTCGCGTGACTCCGACGACAACACCTGCTCCTTGAGTGAGTCCGGCCTTGCTCCTTGAGCAACTCTAGTGCCTTCTCCTCGTATGACTCTAGCGACGGTGACGATAGATATAGGATTTGTTGATTTTCAACACCTACATTTTTTGATTGGCTATTTTTTTAAAATTTTAAAAGCTTAGGCCGTTCATTTGAAATCTTCGTTAAAGCCGGCCATTTTTTTACTATGTCCCCTATTATTGTTGTTGTTATTGTTAAAGTTTTAAATTGTTAAGTTTTAGTTTTTTTTTTAATTCTTTTTATTTTTTGTAATTATAATGATAATTTTGTGAGTGTAATTATTTTTTAAATATA
Organism: Artocarpus hirsutus; assembly: GCA_946598075.1. Taxonomy (NCBI): domain Eukaryota; kingdom Viridiplantae; phylum Streptophyta; class Magnoliopsida; order Rosales; family Moraceae; genus Artocarpus; species Artocarpus hirsutus. Next base: position 15,901 of record CAMOHE010054058.1, read on the forward strand.
AATATTAACACTGTATTACTTAGTGAACAATAATGGAAATGTTTTTGAAAGATAATACATTAGGTTATTTTTTTCAATTATACAAGATTTTTATGTACAACTAAACATAATACTATATTATTCGTGGAAATTTGAGAGAAAATGCCTTTGTACAACGAAACATGATATTATTGATTTCTTGAAAATCATATTATGTCCTATCATTTTCTCAAAAATATAACTCCTAATGATTACTGCATGCCAAATGCTCTTAGATATTCAACTAAAAATGTATCATTCTGCCCAATACCGCGTTGATAACTACATGCAAGTGGCCAGTGACAATTAAAATTTTATTCCTCGTCCTAAAACTAAAGCAATAAGTCTCTTTACGTATATTAGAATTTGGACGTAGTTATAGCTTAAACACCGCGAAATTCAAATATAGATATCTCGAGGACCACGATTTCTTTTGGTATTGACTATGGTATAGTTCATGACTCCCACAAGTGTCAGTTGTAAGTTAGATTTTATACGTTAATTAGCAGGCATATGGTGATCAACGTCGTCAAAACTGAATAACAACGTCTAAATTCAAATTATGAATAAATGTTGATTTGACAAATCTAGCATCTTTTGTACGGTACATTCATTTCTTCATTGTAAGGCATTATACGTAATTGTGAAGATGCTTAGCTTTGTTAAGCCTATAAACACTAATGGTTATGTTAAACTCATCAAACTCAGTCATTGGAGCAATTTTCTGTACTCAAAAGCAGTAATCATGCTCGCCATAACCTTCTTCTTTCTCTTCACTCTTCCCTCTGTAATTCTTTCTACTCTAGGATTTCGTCGTTTTGAGCAACTGGTTTTTTCATCGAATGCAGTTGGTCCTATTGCTGTGATCTTCGACTCACTTGTGGGAGGCCCATGGGTTTGGGTTACTATTGGATTGAAAAGCAACTACATGGGACAGATCAATATTACGGATATCTTAGGGCTTGACCCGATGGAAGGCTTGCAACACAAATTGCTAACAGTGCAGAGGGGATACAATTTGGACAATCTATCAACGATATTGCGATTGACCAAATAGGAGGACTAGTATATTTTGCCCAGGCTACTACTAATTTGCCGTCGACGCCAAGGTATACTCCTCCTATACATATATATATATATATATATATATATATATATTTAAGAAGGACTTCAATCCCTTTGTTTTTCTGGTAGAAATTACTCTAATCTCTTTGTTAGACATATATTTCATGTCATCTTGTATTTCTATCAAATAATCATAATTTTAAATTCGAAGATTTTATTACAACAATTATTAACTTAATGATTTACCAGAAAAGAATGATATGAGGCAACAGTGTTGAAATCACAAAAAAATTGTTGTATTTTAGTTGTTAACTTGACTGGTAATTTAAATAATTATTTGAATCCTCCTATCTTACAAAGGAAGGACTTTTATTTTATTTTTTTTTAAATTAAGTTTTTCTTTCACATGAATGTCGTATGGAGATTTTAAATAGGATTAATACTAGGGACTCCAACTTTATAATACAAAATCCTTAAAAAATAACAATTTATATGACAACATATAATTTTTTTTTTACTCTTAATAGTTGAGTTAGGTGTGAATTTATCATTAAGTTACACCTACAACCATAAAATAACAACTCAAATTAATTCTACATAAATTCTTATTAAAAATTAGTATCTTAAACTCGTTTGTGTTACTTTCTACTTATGAAAAATAGAATACTTGTTCATATTAGAATTATTCAATGTTTAAAAATAACATTTGAACACACACGTACAATCTTTGCAGGCGGACGTTCGAGGAAATACTTAGACTTACTGCCCTTACAACTAGAACAGCGGGAAGGATACTAAAGATATAATTTAAGGACCGGAGAATTGACTGTTGTGGCAAGAGGACTTGCAGGAATAACTGGTGTGGCACTTGATGTAGACGGGACAATATTCTTTGTGGCAGTGAGAAGTAATATTACCACGTTTAGATCCAGTGCCATAGCATTCTATGGATTAAATGGTAAAATTTTCGATACGGAGGAGCTCGACGCTTTCTATGGAGATGTGTCAGTCACTTGGATCCAAAAAAGTGGAATCCGGATTTACACCGGTTCCTCAAACGCTAGATTTCTTGGTCGTTTTAATAATTAATGCAAAGGGTTACTGAAATAGATGCAGATTTATATGTAATGTGCTTCTAATTGTCTGTATTGGTTCTTCTATAATATATATCTATATATATACCAAACCACCATTTTGCCACTCTATTTACTAAATAAATGTTGGCTATACAAATGTTATAATTTAAAAAGCATATTATGAGGCTTTATATCGAACTTTACTATATATTATCATCTACAGTCTAATACGTGTGGATGTGCATGAATAGTAATTTCGTTCTACCTTATTTTGTTGTTAGATCCTTTATATCTCTTTTTATGTCTGTCAAATTTTGGGAAGCATCGCGACAGTTTATATATATATATATATATATGTATATAGATATAAATTTGTTTGGTTCAAACGAGGTTATCGAATGAAAAAGGATTTTGTTATAGAGAGCAAACAGGAGAGGAAAGTGTGGATAGAGAATGAGAGGAAAGAAAAAAAATAGAATAACAATGAGAAGAAAGAGAATGGAAATGAGGTTATAAAATATAAAAAGAATAAGAAGATTGCTATCGGAGCAAAAAAAAAAAAAAAAGTGTTAACATGATGATTAGGAGAATATTGAGAGAGTGAGATAAAAAAGTATAGAGATAACCTGGAGAGAGAAAATAATATGAGAAAAATAAAAATGTTTTGATAAAATAATATGAGAAAAATAAAATGTTTTGATTTTTATTAACATAAATGTTTTGATAAAATAAGATGAGAAAAATAAAAATGTTTTGATTTTTATTATGTTTATTAACATATCAACTGATAAACTTCTATTTTTGGCCTTGAATCGATTAAGAATAGGGATGAAAAATATGTATTATAAGGGATCACAATTTAATATTTTTCGCTGTGGATGACATTGCATGGTCTCTAAGGGATGATTTTGAACAAAAATTTAAATTTTTTAATTAGAAATACTGCTGTAACAAAAAGCCACTTCTTTAATTTGCTTGAGCATCCAACTAAAAGACAAAAAAGGAACAAATTATATCATTCCTCGTAGGAAAAAGGAAATAACTTCTTTTACTCTTAGTATCGAAGAAAAAAATTGAGATTTATTTTTTTTAAGTAAATAACAAAGAGGATAACTAAACTAGAATCTTAATAATAAAAAAGCATAATCAAGCTTGGGAGGTGCCTTATAAGGCTTGTGCCTCGAAGAAGTGCTTGAGCCCCTATGTTTGCTAGATTTTTTAGGGACTCATCGAAATATGGACACAAATGAGTAGTCTTTGGAATGGTTTCTCGAATCTAGTCTTATACATTCTGTGGTGTTTAAAAGATTTGATTGTACTTCACCCATTAATGGTAACTTATAAGAAAAAATTGTTACATCACTCCTATATTAGTAATTAGTTGTTACGAGGGCTCAAGTTCAAGTCTCCGTGAGTGCGACATAGAGGAGATGTCTATCTAATATAGAATATGCAAGCATACTTGAGGTTTGGGGGACGGCAATTAGATGGAAAATAAATTTACCAATTTTCTTTAGGCAGGTGTAAACCTACCTGTAAACGCTCTAGTCTTGATAACCCTCCCGTGTAGCGTCTCAACCTTCTTAATCTGCCCATATACAACATGATCATGATTTGTTGTATTTTTACCCGTTTTATGATTCTGTTGCACTTTTTTTTTTTTATATCAATGTGGGATATAATCTGCACTCTCTCTTAAGTCTTAGCCCCACGACAACGTCAATATTAATAACGTCTAAATTCAAATTAATAAATGGTGATTTGACAAAGCCATCATCTTTTGTTCGATACATTTTATTTCTTCATTTCATGAAGGCACAATACGTGCGTTACTTTGTTGGGCCTATACCTATTAAGATATTGAATCTAGATATTATAATCAAAATAGTAATCATGCTTGTCATAAGTAAAGCGGTACGAAGACCTCCATATTTCGGATTTTTGTGCCGTACTTTAGAGAACAGTTTCATGAAAATCTTCGTTTAATGTTTAATATTTGAGGATGGTTTCTAAGAAACTATTATCTAATATTTTGTATGAACACAAGTTTCAAAAATCAAACCTCGGAGAATAATACCCCTCTCTTTCTCTACTCTGTCACCTCTCTTCGTCAACTTACTCCACACACTCTCTCATCACTGCCATCGTCGTCTCTTATTGCCTTCATCATCGTCTCTGCTTCTGCCCAAACCTTGTCTTGCTCTCGCGCCACGTTCCTCACCTTCTGCCTTGACTGTCCTTGAGTCCACCGCTGTCTCTGGTCTGCTCTCCACCCACGTCCTCCTCCAGGTAAGTTTGCCCTCCTCACATAGTTTTAATTTTAATGAATTTAAGTTATTTGTGTTATTAGTTTTAGTTATTTACGGCCATTAGTTTTCTTCAATTTAGTTTTAATTAGTTAGTTTTATTAGTTTAAGCTATTGAATGTTTATTTCATTAATTTTTTTAGTTAGTTATTCTTGTTAGTATTGAATTAAACGCTTTTTATTCTTTGTTTTATTTAGAAAAGAAAGTTTAGTTTTGTTAGTTTGTGTTATAATTATTACTTTTTATATGAAAGATGCACCTTTACTTTTCCTAACGGAGGAAATTTAAGGTTGTAAGTGATACTCATAGAGGATTTATAGCTTGGCTTATATTATGGATTCCTTCTTTGAGATAGAGCTTTTTGAGAGTAAAAATGTTGTTGAATTACTGGTTATAAGCCCCTTGAATTCCTTCTTTGAATGGTGAAAGTGGGGGGTGTTTATAGGCAAAATTGTGAACTCTAGTGGTTTGGTTTGGAAGTAGCGCCATTGTACTCTGAGAGTGCCTGCAACACTCCATTCTTTCCAGAGCAAACGCATTAGTTATAGGGTATAGAAGGAGTATCAAATTAAACCTCGCTAAAAATACAGTTGTTATTGAGTAAAATAGTAAGAAAGGGTCGTTCCTGTAGAAGATTGATTCTAATTAATTTGTTATTGACTCTAAAACTTAAAACATACTAAAACTAGACACAAAACTAGGGATTTTGATTATTTCTTAAATTAAAGAAAATGAAGAAAATTAAAGAGTGTAAGGTCTGATTCATTTTATTATTTTTAGTCAAAAAAGGTAAACAATATTATTTTTGACCTTTCTTTCCTTATTTTTTTGTTTCTTCGTATAAAATGTTTTATGTTTTAATTTTGTATGTAAATTGTCATTGAACTTAACTAGGGACTATTAGTGAAACTAAAACGTTAATACATCAAAGTAAATCAATTTTTAATAATGTTGTGCTATTAGGATCTTGCTATAGAAATTTCTTTGGATTTTAATTAAGCTTATAATTAGGATGAAAGCATTGTTTTATGGTGACATGGTGCAAACCAACCTTTCTTTGCTAGGGCTTGCTAGCTTGTTTAGCTGAAAGTGGTGGAGTCGGAACTTCTAAGCTGTTGTCAATACATCAAAATTCTAGTAAATTTACTATGTTATCAATAGTAGTTTTCTTTCATGATAATACATAAGCATTTTCTTAAATGAAGAGGTTTTACGCCTACACACTTAAACAAGGGCAAATCCAAAAAAAATAATCACAGGATGGGGCCATGATTGAACTAATGAGATGGAGCAAATAATGTGATATAGAATTTTCAGGAGGGACAAAAAAAATTTTAAGCCAGGAGAAATACAATCCATATAAATTTTGATTTATAAAATTAAACATGGGGACATGGAATTTTATATTGTGATGTATAGAGAGGCCAATCTCCAAATTAGGCGGTGAAATTCTTGTTGAAATGAAAGAAAATATGTATCAAGTAAGATCTATCATATAAAGGATATCATTAATTGGAAACAAAAGAGTTCAACATGATTAAAAACTGCAAAATCGAAATACACGCCTTAGTAAAATTGAAATTACTAATGTAACACCCATGATTAGCACTGCCTAGGATTTTATGTAATAAATGAGAGTTATATGACTTGAGGCACATTAGATGTACTATTTAATTTGAAGATATTTTATGGTCATAAAGTTTGTTTTGAACTAAAGATTCTTTTTATGATGGATGGTTCAATAAAGAGCCAAAGTAAAATGTAGGAGTGATAATAAAATGTGATATTTTTAATTTATATTATTTTTTTATTATTAGCTCCTAGCTATTATTTAATTAACATAGAGACATATACGTGACAATTTGTTGTTAAAGTATCTCTAAACATATATATATATATGTTTAGTTTTAACTTTATTTTAATTTATTTATATATATTAGAGGTAACTATTAAGATTGTTGAGACTACAGACATATGTGGTATGGAAAGCTAGTTGACTTTGAGAAACTTTCTCGGGAAATTATTGTTACCTTGTAAAATATTGGGTTATTTCTTGTTGCGATTTGACCTAAGAGTGTCAAGATATATATATATATATATATATCTTGATAAGAACATCAATTATATATTTATTATGTATACAACTATATGCATATATTTATATATATTACGATGGCATGTTTTTCTTTACGTTTCTATTATCATATATCTGTTACATATCAGAATATTATATGTAAACCTGTATGTAAATATATTTGTGTTTATATATGCACATCATATGATATACGATAAAAATGTCTCTTTTATTTCGCTCAACACGTTACCTGTTGCCAAAATAATTTCATGATTTTGACCTACAACTAGACTATACACACGTATATTCATGTACACAAAGCCCTTCCGCTATAATAGGTTTTTTGGCGGTAGTCCCCTTTTACTCCATTGTAGCAATTTTATATTCTTTAAAATTCAAGGTATATTTAGAAACTTCAATTATCTATAAATTTTTCTTATTACGTATTATTTTGACTTCATATGGAAAACATGACAATAATTTAATAGGAAATTGGGTTTAATGCCTTTTTATGACCTCTTTAAAATAATGATCATAACTTTTTAAAATTAGGCAAATGTCCGTTTATGAGTTTTTTTTTTATGTTAAACTCAATAAACTGAGTTTAACTGATAAACTCCTCGAGTTTATTAGTGTTACACATGATAAACTCAAGTTTATCACTAATAAACAGCCATTTTTTTAATTTTAAAAAGTTATAATCATTTATTTTAAAAATACTTTTAAAAAGACCATTTACCACTATATCCCTAATTTAATTTATAGTGCATGAAAAATAATTGGTTTTGGATGTTTCTTATTGGATTCTAACATTTGTAATCTATATCTAAGAATTTTTGTTACGTTTGAATTCTTGATATGTTCTTCATCTGCATGTTTACAAGTGGTCTGCGAAATTATATATTTATTTGGTTAGTTTCTATTTTATATCACATTGTTTGTCTCTGGTGTTTAAAATCTTAAAATGTATGGCTGTATGAATTTTACAATTTTGTAGTCACCAGTTTATGGTCTAATGATGTCTAATTCTTACGAATTTTTGTATGATGATGTGTTTATATGTCTTGTTAAACTCTGTAAATTTTCATACTCATACATTTGATAGTTTTAAAGTTATTGATAGTTTTTACGTTTATATTCACTAAGCCAAAATTCTATTTATGTATCTTTTCTATGATTTCAATGAATGTTAGTATGGTGTAAATATGATTGTATTAGGTTGGAATTGTTTTAGGTAGTACCTACATGTGTTAGGAGTTTGTTATAAAATTTACTCGTTTTTTGTTACTGAGTTATGATTTAAAATTTAGCAATGACAAGAGACTCTGGAATCACTATATTGGAATAATTGTTTGGTCGGATTATACTCACTTGAATATTAGGTATTTCTTATTTTTTTCCTATGAAAGTATTTATGATTTTTCCCTAATATATCTAGCTTTTTGGCTTTAAAGTTTCAAAATTTTTTACAATTTAATATTTGAGATAAAACTCTGTTTGAGCATGCAAGTGTTAGACATGGTGCCGTAAGGACTAAATGATGTAATAAGTTTTTGGAGACATTTTATCAATAAAGAGTTCATTTATTATTCATATTTCAAAGGTTGTTCTCTTTACGTTCGTTTTTATTGAATATATGATAAGCAAATAAAAGTATGAGATTTTCAGTCTGAATCTTTAAGTTTGTGTATATGATGGACAAATTATACGAAAGACATAAATTTTAAAGGTGATAATCTAAATGATAAGATCCGTAATTGAGGAAATAAAGTTAGGTGCTCTATTCATGTTAAGATTGTTATTTTGTCAACATCCTTAATGGGAGATGACTTGTCTTGGTCATTGAGTGGGACTCTGTGAGTAGAAACATTGATATATTGTCATGGATGACAATATATTAGATCGAGACAAAAATTAAATTGATTTGATTAATAATTTTGTTTGTTTAATCAATTCATTTTTGGACAATCATATGTGTGATGTCTTAATCCTAAAATGAACAATGGGCCCGTATCATCGATTTGTGTCTTTTGATGTACCGAAGGTAACACCCTTATTGATGATGGTACGTATACCAGTACGTTGGAGACATAACTCTTGATTGACGTAAACTCATTGTTCATAGATACGGAATCCATAACTCTTTTATAGAGTTAATGATATTCTCTTATAGGCATTATCCCTGTAATAAAAGACTGGAGCACTTAATCATTTAGATACATAAGTGTAACCAAAGGTATACTATTTGTGGATAGTAAGCATTCTAATAGTGAGATAATGGAATATAAGATAAAAATAATCAGGATGGTAAAACAGAATTTATGCTTAAGCCGATGATGAATATCCTATAGGGATGTTACATATTATGATATATCATGCATGATTAGCTTATTAGAGTTTTGTAATTTTATATAGTTCGAAAGTGCAACTCTAAGCTTTTAATGGAGTAGCGTAAAAGTTGATAATTATAAAATATATGTTTGGATATGTTATTCTATAATTATAGGAGCTTGATCTATATATGTCCATTGGGTCCTCTTTGTTAACTCATAATAAACCTTGTAATGATATACATGTTTTTTTCGACATATTGGTGACTTGTATTAATTATTAGATTGGCTAAATTTTGATAAGAGTGGATTTTATAATTCATTGTAGTTTATTGGTTGAATTAATTTTGTGAATTAATTCAAGATAAACATGTTGAATTATTTGGATAACGTTTTATTTATCATGGGATTATCTGCACATGATTATTTTAATTTGATAACTTCTCTATTTAGTTATTTGTATTAAAACTGAGACTCTATCTAATATTCCCATGTGAAAATAAGATATTTTGAGGATTCAAGCATATCACACAGTTGGCAGGCCAATGTCTAAGTTTGGCAGGCTGATGGAGTTACTTTGGCAAGTCGATTTCCTAAATCGGCATGCCAAACATGAGATAATCAGATTACGCATTTTTCATGCTTTTTTCATTAAAAATTGATCAGACTTGAATTTTGAAGCCTAATCTGATAAGGTTTAACCCCAAATATGGCCACTATAAAAAGGGAGTTTTCATTGTTATTTAGATAATTTGAGAAGCATAGAGTGAGTACTCTAGTGAGAGAAGCTCTAAACTCTCTGAGAGTTATTGTTTAATATTAAGAATCTGAGCGCTAAGTATTCTCATGTAGTTGGAAGGAGAGTCACTGGAGGAAAATCTATACAATGTGCGACCAACCGTACTCTGATTGTAGATAAAGAATAGCAAAAAAAACCAGTTAGTTAAGGCTATTCTAGAACATTCTTCTCTATACAATTTTTTTGCGCCTTCAGTATACCAAAGAGGTAGATAAGATTTTTTATTAATTTATATACTTACCATGTCAAACTTGTGTTGTAGAAAATACTCTAATTTAAAATTTTTAAAATTCTACTACGTTCATTTTCCAACAACAAGTCAGTTTTATCACAAGATTTATAGTGTTGTTTTCCAATTTATAAAATTAGAAAACCCCTATCGTATGGTAGTTTTATGAAGAAAGAAAATTTACAAAAATTGTCATTTTATCCTTCATAGTTTGGTAATATTTACAATTTTATTGTTTACAGATTTTAATTAAAAGTCTTTTTGTATGCAAAGCTTGATTGGAGGCAGATTTGACAACTTTTATATTTCACATATATACTTATAATAATAAGTCATGAATATTTCTAAAGTTTACAAGTGACCTTATGATGTTGTATAAACAAGTTAAAATGCTTTTATAGAAAATTTTGCCGGCTATATTGTTATCTGTTGGAAAACAAGTACACAGTGGAATTTTAAAATTTTAAATCAGAGTATTTTCTAAATAACAAGTTTGACATGTTAGATACATAAATTAATAACAGATCTTACTAACCTTTTTTATATACTGAAGTGGACTCGAATCCGTATAGAGAAGAGCTTCCTAGAAGAGCCTCAACCAATTAGTCTTTTTTACTATCCTCTATCCACGATCGAAATGCAGGTGGGCACACATCATATAGTATTTCCTCTGGTGACTATCCTTCTAACCACTAGAGAACACCTAGAGCTAAGGTCCTTGATGTTGAACAATAGCTCTTAGGGAGTTTCAGAGTTTCTCAAATTAGAATACTTACTTTTTGCTTCTCAAGTGATATGAATAACTAAGAAAACTCACCCTCTATTTACAGTAGTCGAGTTTGATGTTAAATGTTTTCAGATTAAGCCTCAAAATTCAAGTATGGATCAACTTCTAATGAAAAACATGTGAAAATGCATACGTTGATTTTACTTGTCACAGTCGACTATGATACAAAGGCACGGTCAACCGCGTTGTCGTAGACTTTGAATCTAAATCAACGTCTGACCTCACAGGCTTATCTGATTGATCCAATCTTAGCCAACTAGATACACCCTATCTTATTTGACCTGGGTATCTTTTATAGAGTCTCAATTTTAATTTAAATAACCTAATAAAAAATTTATCTAATCAAAATAGTCATATATAGATAGACCCATACAAATAAAATTTTATCCACAATAATTCAACATGTTTATCTTGAATTAATTCACAAAATTAATTCAATCGATAAACTAATATGAATTATTAAATCCAATTAACTCAAATTTTACCCAATCTAATAATTTAACATAAGTTATCAATATGGAGGAAAAATGTGCTGTATCATTACAAGAATATTATGAGATAGCAAAAGGAACCCGATGGACATATATAGATCAAGTTTCTATAATTATAAAATAATCGTATCTTAGAAATATATTTTATAATTATCAACTCTAACGCTACTTCACTAAAAGTTTAGAGCTGCATTCTTAAACTATATAAAATTACGAAGTTTCAATAAGCTAACCGTCCATGACATATCACCATGTGTCACATCCTATAGGATATCCATAATTAGCTTAAGGATAAATTTTGTTTACCTTCCAAATTACTTTTATCTTATGTTTTATTATCACACCATTGGAGTACTTACTATTCATAGATAGTATACCGTTCAGTTACACCTATATATCTTAATGGTTAAGCGCTCTAGTGTTCTAATTACAGGATAACGTATATAAGAGGAAATCATTAACTCCACAAAAGAAGTTATGGATCCTATATCTACGAATAATGAGTCTACATCAATCAAGAGTTATTCCATCAATGTATCAGCATGTGTACTATCATTAAGTCAGGATCTTACTTTTTTGTACATCAAAAGACATAATTCCAAACAACGGGCCTATTAGTTATTTCAGGATTAAGACACAACACATATGATTGTCTAAAGTGAATTGATTTGAACAAATAGAATTATTAACCAAATCAATTCACCTTTTTGTCCTGATCCAACACATCATCACCTATGACAATATGCCAATATCTCTACTTGCGGAGTCCCACTCTGATGACCAAGACAAGACATCTCCTATTAGGGATATAGACAATATAACAATCTTGATATGAATAAAGTGTTCAACTTTATTCCCTTGATTGCGGATCCTATCATTTATACCATTACTTTTAAGATTTATGTCTTCTACATAATTTATCCATCATATGCATGATTCTTAAAGGTTTAGATTAACAGTCTTAGACTTTTGTTTGCTTATCATACATTCAACAGAAATGAACATAAAGAGGACAATATTTGAAATATGAATAAATAATAAACTCTTTATTGATAAAATATCTCCAAAAACATATTACAATATTTTACTCCTTAGGGCACTATGTCTAACAGTATCCTCATAACGATCATGAATTTGCTGTATTGTTTATTACTCGTGCTAATATACCATGTAATATTTGTGTATTTTCTTTTACTAAGAATGTTTCTTTCATCATCATGCTATAATTAATACTTTTGGGGCACTTAAATTGTTGGATCTAAGGCATCCACTTGCAAGAGATTAATCAGGTTGATAACACGATAAGGTAAGTCCAATCTCACTCACTATAACATGGGGTCTTTTAAAGTTTACTACTTTAATGACATATTTTATGCACGTATTATTTAATAGCATTAACATATAATTAACAAAAGTTCTAATAAGTTAAACTATCATACAGTGACTGTCTCAATTTTATGGCTATCATAGCATTCTAGGCCGTTCTTGACAATATTTTATGCAAGTTTGCCCCTACAGATTTGGGACTTGCAATGCCACTCCTCTCATAGGTTGCGCGCTCACGGGTACCAATGCTTGGAATGATCCCTATCATGTTACAGGTACAAGATTATGTTTTAAGTTCAGGACAAGATTATTGATGGCATATATACTCTTTCACGTTTTCAAAAAATTGTTTTTGTGAAAATAAATTGTGCTTGTTAAGCTTTAACTCATTTGGTAATTATGGT
>CAMOHE010054058.1:31108-83310 GCA_946598075.1 Artocarpus hirsutus
CGTTGGGGGAGAAGGGGAGAGAGAGAGAGAGGGAGGGGGAAGAGGAGAGAGAGAAGAGAAACTTACCGGAGGTGGGGCGGCGCCGTGGAGATGGTGGTAGCGGAGGGAGTTTTTAATGGGTGTGGGTGTTTTTAGAGAGAGAGAAAGAGGGATTTGTGATAGAGAGTGAGGAATGGGTTTTTAGAGAGAAAGAGAAAGAGGGATTTGAGATAGAGAGTGAAGAATGGGCATGCATATAATATGGGTGTGGGTGGCACGGATTTCAAAAATTTGAAGCTAAATTTGGACGGACCCGGTAGCTACCACGACGGTTTCTATAAGAAACCGTCGTGTAAGGTAGAGCTACCATGACGGTTTCTTGAAGAAACCATCGTGGTAGGTCTACCACGACGGTTTATGCCAAAAATCGTCGTGGTAGCTCTACCACACCATTCACATACTCTTTAGACAATCGAAAATCCCACATCCATTTCCTATCTATTTTGCAATTCCTAAATCAAAATAATAAATAGAAAATATTCAATTAAAATTAATTTCACAATTTATATATATACTCACCTACATATATTAATTAATCATAAAAAAACATCACCCATCATAAAACAAGTTACACATAATCATTATAAAACGAAGAAATCATACCAATGATCCACAATACAAACTTCATGGAATAAACAACAAAATCAACAACTATTTATCAATTTCAGATTAATTATACATCAAAATCAACAACTATTTCTCACTTTCTACAAAAAAGCCTTACAATTTGAGTTGAGATTAAGGAGTGTGGAGGCAGATAGAGACGGTGGCGACTGATTCAGACGGGTCTGTGTTTATATTTGTAAAGTGTGTTTTTGAAATGTGTCTGAATGTCGAGGTGGGAAAGGGGGTTTTAAGTAAGCTACCGCAACAGTTTTTTGAAAAAACCATCATGGAAGATACCACGACGGTTTCTCGAGAAAACCATCTTGGTATCGGTATATTTGAGATGCCATGACGGTTTTCTTGAGAAACCGCCGTGGTATCTTCATATACCATGACGGTTTTCTCCAAAAACCATCGTGGTATATTTGAGATACCACGACGGTTTTCTCGAGAAACCGTCATAGTATCTCTCGTATTCTACGATGGTTTTTCGAGAAAACCGTTGTGGTATCTTCACCCCATACCACGACGGTCTTCGTTTTCATGGGCGTAACTTGCAGCACATTTTTGACCTAATCACGACGGTTTTTAGGAAACGGTCGTGAAATAAAGGTCGTGTAATCAATAATTTCTTGAAGTGATCCTATGAGATATCCATAATTAGTTTAAGGATAAATTCTGTTTACCTTCCAAATTACTTTTATTTTATGTTTTATTATCACACCATTGGAGTACTTACTATCCATAAATAACATACCATTCAGTTACACCTATGTATCTGAATGGTTATGCGCTTCAATTTTCTAATTACAGGATAACATATATAAGAGAATATTATTAACTCTACAAACGAAGCTATGGATCCCATATCTATGAATAATGAGTCTACATCAATCAAGAGTTATTCCTCCAATGTATCAGCATGCGTACTATCATTAAGTCAGGATCTTACTCTTTCGTACATCAAAAGACATAAACAACGGGCCCATTAGTTATTTCAAGATTAAGACACAACACATATGATTGTCTAAAGTGAATTGATTTGAACAAATAGAATTATTAACCAAATCAATTCACCTTTTTGTCCCGATCCAACACATCGTCACCTATGACAATACGCCAATATCTCTACTTGTGGAGTCCCACTCCAATGACCAAGACAAGCTATCTCCTATTAAGGATATAGACAACATAACAATCTCAATATGAATAAAGTGTTCAACTTTATTTCTTTGATTGCGGATCCTATCATTTATACCATTACCTTTAAGATTTTTATGCTCACAATTCTTAAAGGTTTAGACCAACAATCTCAGACTTTATTTGCTTATTATACATTCAACAGAAATGAACATAAAGAGGACAATATTTGGTATATGAATAAATAATAAACTCTTTATTAATAAAATATCTCCAAAAACATATTGCTCCTTAGTGCACTGTGTCTAACAGTATCCTCATAACGATCATGAATTTGCTGTATTGTTTATTACTCGTGCTGATATACCATGTAATATTTGTGAATTTTCTTTTACTAAGAATGTTTCTTTCATCATCATGCTATAATTAATACTTTTGGGGCACTTAAATTGTTGGATCTAAGGCATCCACTTGCAAGAGATTAATTAGGTTGCTAACACGATAAGGTAAGTACAATCTCACTCACTATAACATGGGGTCTTTTAAAGTTTACTACTTTAATGACATATTTTATGCACGTATTATTTAATAGCATGAACATATAATTAACATAAGTTTTAATAAGTTAAAGTATCACACAGAGACTGTCTCAATTTTATGGCTATCATAGCACTTTAGGCCGTTCTTGACAATATTTTATGCAAGTTTGCCCCTACAGATTTGGGACTTGCAATGCCACTCCTCTCATAGGTTGCGCGCTCACGGGTACCAATGCTTGGGATGATCCCTATCGTGTCACAAGTACAAGATTATGTTTTAAGTTCAGGACAAGATTATTGATGGCATATATACTCTTTCACGTTTTCAAAAAAATTGTTTTTGCGAAAATAAATTGTGCTTGTTAAGCTTTAACTCATTTGGTAATTATGGTTCATGTTGCAGACAATAGCATTAAGCACATTTAGTCATGAAGGGAGCCAGAGCGAACGTGCAATATGGTGTGAGAGTGGGAATTACCACCACGCGAATAAGATTTCCGCACTTCTATGAAAAATGTTGAACAATGGATTTTTTTTTTTTTAATAAATTATGAGGTCTTTCTTTATTTTTTAGATAAGGATGTTTGTGTCAAATTTGAAGATTGATTACTCAATTAGTGGTTTATTAAATATTATTCTTTGGAAAAGATTTCAAGGAAAGCTTGGAGTTTTTTTTTTTTTTTTTTAAATTCTGTTGTTTTAATTAGATTAATGTTGAATTTGTTTCGCAATCACGTCAAAGTAATCAAATACTAAATTCAAAGTTATGTTTACATGTACTTACAAACTGTAGTGGTTAGATCATTACTAGAAAGATCGTAAATTTAGAATACTGGCATCCATCATAACAAAATTTTAAAACAAAATGTTCTAAAGAATAAAATAAAAAAGCAAAAAAAAAAACATATTAATAATATGCAAGAACGATGTTACAAGGGAAAAAAAAAAGAGATAATAAAAAGAAAAGAAATAACATGACGCATGATGTTAATTCCTTGATAAGATATATAGGGTAAAATAGGTGGACGAATTGTCAACACCATCATAATCAAAGGACACCCTGATACTCTAGGAAACAAAAAAAAAAAAAAAAGGAAAGAAGAAAAAAAAAATGGTGTTAATACAATCAAGAAAAACGAGGAGCGAAATAAATAATCAACGTCATCTTGTTAATACTATAGCGCCAAGAATAATGTGAGATTTGTATTGGTTGTTAAAAAAAATTTAAACAACTTATAATAAATATTTTTCAATAGCAACATGAGTGGTAGTGTGATAAATTTTTTAAGTACAATAGGAATAAACAAATTTTTAAAGATATGGCATAATATATCATTTTCTTAATAAAAATTGATAACTTAAAAATAGATACAAAAATTAGGTTTAGAGTCGGTGTCTTTCACGTAACTCATTACATACATTCCCTGCCGTTATACATGATTGCCTTCCAGTGAGAAGCGATTAAAAAAATACTATATATAGCTATTGAGCTAGGACAAGTGGCCATCCACCTTGATGAATGGAAGTTAATTATAATTACTCGAAACGTTTCCTCCATATCAACATTAAGAATAGACCCTGCAAACTTGTGATAGATCTTCTTACGAAATGAGAAACCGGTACTTTAATTTCCGCCAACAAAGATGTTATGAGAATGCTTGGGGCATTGTGGAGCCGAATCTACACCTCTCCAGGCTCGATCGAGTGCTCGGCGAGTACACCTCACATTGAGGTAAGATATCCTGAGACTTGAGATTTGGGATTGAAAATCCTGAATATTTGTACTCGCTTAGTCCAAAGGCAACCCCTCGTTCCTTGTCCGATGAGCTACCTGTAGGAAGTGAAGGAACATTTAATCACAAAATTACATTGTTAATTTACAAAAAAAAAAAGAAAGAAAGAAAGAAAAAATAATAATCTTGAGAAAGATAAGATCTGAATTATACACAATTAATTATGTGAGGAAGGTGCTTAAAATAATCGACATAATTAAGATCACATGTAATGTAAAAAAATGTGCCCAAAATATACCTAAAGCATTGCGGAGATGTAGAGTCAACTACAAGAATTAGGAGTATTGCCTAGAGACTTACCAAAAAACATGGTTAGATTAATGTAGAATAGAGTACTTGTTTGGTCATTTTACTGATAAATTTCAAAATTTACCTTTCGCTTTAGATCTCCAAAGCGATTATGGATTATTACTAGATTCAGGAAAATTACACTTTTGAACTATCCAATTAAAGCGTGTACGCAAACTACACGTAAAAAATGCGTTCATAATATCCAAACTGTCTTCAGTTAACCCAAACAAGTAATTAGATGTATAAATCACATTTCTATAAATTATAATTGTAATCACTAGTGTGACCCAAATAACTAGAAAATTGTTGATTAACAAGAATCTGTAATCAGTTTGTGAAAAAAGAAACATGCTTTCTGACCATTATTTTCATTGTAGACAAATAATATAATATGCTCTCTGATAGATTTAACTCCTGCTTCGTCACACAATTAAAAGTCGAAGCAGTCCAAATCAAGAGGATGAGTTAAATATATATATATATATATATATATATGTATATATATTTTGAAAGCAGAAAAAAGGTCTTAAAAGCTATAACATAAAAGCCTAAAAATATAGAATAAATAAAAAAGAAAAACCAAAAATCGAAGCAAACAAGATGAAATTAATAAAAAGGCATTAAAAACAACCTATGAGAAAATTCTTAGTCTCTTATTTTAAATCCCTTCTGATTTCGAGCCCTAAGATTGTTGTTCTGTAATTTTTGGAGAACATAATGGAATTACCGAGACACGATATTGTGCAGTAGAAAATATTGCGTAAATTCTGGTTGCAAAATTGATTTCATCCTAATATTTAAAATCCAATGCCAAAGTCAGGAAACTAATTAATACAAAGATACAAAAAATTTATGAAGTAAGGAAATATTGATGAAACAAATATTCTCTAGAAAACACCTCACTTTCCTTTAATATTTCTTTGAAACCAAACCTATAATGATGAAGAGGGGTTGTTAACTTACCATCTCCAAGCCGTAGATCTAAGTCTTAGTTGTCCGAGAAAGACACCGACATAAAGAAAAGTGTTTTAGTGTCGGCAAGAGTCTCGCAATAATTCTCTTTGGTGTAGAACATTTTGGAGAAAACTGAAGAATGAATCCATATAAGGTGTATTAGATCTCTTTTCATAGAAGTTAGGGTTTGGCAAACAAGACAACTAAGAAAAGATATATCCATTAAAAAAACCCTTAACACAATAGACATCATATATATATAGGAAGAGTCATCTATACAAATACCTTTGGTATATCGCTTATCCGATAGGATACGTGACCATGAATTTCTCGGCTAATAGTATCATCTTCATCGTCATCATCTTGGCTTCCAATTTCTAGATTAGAAGTCTTCACCATGGAAGCACCCATATATGCAGAATTAAGTTGGGGAAGAGACACTTTGTTTGTTCAAACTGGGCAGCAATTAGGTCATTTTATAGATACTAGAAGGGCGGATTTCAAGAAAAATTGTGGGACAGAAAGATGGTTTTCAATCCTTTTTGAGGATAAAGGTGGTTTTCATTATGTGTCCTGGGTCTAGCATATTTTGGTGGGCAATTAAAATTAAAAGATCCTGTTGGAATGCAATTTTGGTTACCTTAGATTGCCTTCTAGCAAGAAAAAGGAAAAATATTTGCTAGCTTTTATGTTTACTATCCTTATTTGTATCTTTTCTAGATATGAATCATTTCATCATATTTATTTATTTAAAAAATGAAAACGAAAATCTTGATTTTTTTAGTTTAATTTTCTTAGTTTTGTTTTTTTTTCCTTGTTAAGAATCATTTTATTGTTTTGATTTCTTTTTTGAAAATTTCATGGTAGTTATTATAATGTCTACATTTCCTGCATGGTTATAATGGTTACTTTGAACGCTTTGGATGTTAATCGACTAAGGGCTTTTTTATATGCTTCATTTTTTTTTATTGTTTGTTTTCTAGATATGAATATTTTCATTTTTTTTATTTTAACCAAAAAAAATGTAAATCTTTAAATTTTTTTTCACTTTATATTTGCTTATATTGGTATAAATCATTTTATTGCTTTATTTTGTTTTTAAAAAATTTCATAGTACTTAGTTATGAACTAGATAAACTTAATTTTTTAAAGGTCAAAGTAAACTATGTTATGATGTTTAGGGATGGTGTGCTATCAGAATTGAGCTACTAGAATTTCTTGGGCTTAAATTTAAGTTTATACTGTAAGAATTTCACAGTGACATGGCAGAATCCAACCTTTCTCTACTAGGGCTTACAACCCTAGCTTGCTTAGCCACACGAGGTGCAGTAGCCACTTCCAAACAGTTGTCAAGACACCAACCGGCACTACAAGAAAAA
Organism: Artocarpus hirsutus; assembly: GCA_946598075.1. NCBI lineage: Eukaryota > Viridiplantae > Streptophyta > Magnoliopsida > Rosales > Moraceae > Artocarpus > Artocarpus hirsutus. The sequence continues at coordinate 37,850 of CAMOHE010054058.1, forward strand.
CACATTTAACTACATATTATTTACGATATTTAGTTTTTAAATGTCGTTAAAAAGTATATACAACGACATCTCCAACAAAGATGTCGTTAATAACATTTGAAACAATAATCAACGACATCTATATAGATGTCGTATTAAAGGTCACCTTTTAACAATAATAGTTTAGTGTTGTTAAATTATTTAACGACAAGTAGAAGATGTTGTCAAAGCCTTGGAGATTTCATGACATTCCTTATAGACGATATCTTGACCAATGTCGTCTATAAGGGTGTAGTAAAATCTCTAAGGCTTTGACGATATCTCCTATTTTCGTTAAATAATTTAATGACACTAAACTATTGTCGTTAAAAGGAGACCTTTAATACAACATCTATATAGATGTCGTTAATTATTGTTTCAAATGTCGTTAATGACATCTTTGTTAGAGATGTCGTTGTATGTACGTTTCAACAACATTCAAAAACTAAATGTCGTAAATAATATGTCATTAAATGTAGTTTTTCTTGTAGTGCGGTGTTTGTCTTTTCAGGTCAATTTACTATGTGTCAATTGTAGTTTTCTCATATGATAATTAATAAGGGTTTTCTAAAACAAAGTGTATACATGCTTAAACACGAGAACATGGAATTTCATATTGTGATATTTAGAAAAAGATCCTCCACCAATCTCCAAATTAGGTGGTATTGAAAAAATAAAACGAGGCCTTGGTCATCTGGATACATATGGTAACTAGATGATATTCTTTTTGTATATGTTATAAAAGGAATGAATTTTCCAATGGTGAAATAATAGGACCTTGAAATAAAATAATTAAAAGGTAAAACGAAACTAAGTCCTTTATCTGATTATGGATAACTTATAGGGATATACATGATATGATACGTTATGGACATGATTTATATCTTAGGATTCTCGTATTTAGTATATTATCAAGAGTGTAGCTTCGGGTATATAGTGGGGAGACACTAAAGTTAATAATTAAATGGATAATTAATCGAGGATAAATTTATCTATTATTAGTAGAGTTTGATAATATATATCCATCGGGTCCTAATGCTAGCTGATGAATTCCTTTATGACAAATCGGGCAAATATATGCAATCCCAACAATCCAATTGGACTATGAGTGGTACCTGGCCTAGTCCTATAAGACTATGGGCACCTATTGTTGAGGGTAGTTCTGGAGTTGATTATTTAATTAATTAATTTTAAAAAAAGATTTATTCAAATTTAATATTAGGATTTTGTGATAATTAATTATTTGTATTTGATAATTAATTTAAATCTTAATTGTATTTGAATTTGGATAAAGGATAACTATTCATAATTATTTAAATTAGATAATTATTTTGAATAATGGATTTCTAATTTAAATAGAATTATTTGAATAAGAATTATCATAGTTTATGTAGAAAACCACAGAACCCTACACTGTGATTGGTTGGGATTTTGAATCCTACCTTATCCATGTTGGGTGTGTACTTCAAGAGATGAGACTCCCATGCATGGTGTGTAAGAAAATCTCTTCTAATCCTGATGGACTTTTGACTCATCCTACTACTTCTTAAATAGAGACCTAGGGTCTTCATTTATTCTTGGACTGCTATAGTGCAATTTAAAGAATATAGCTTTGATCACTCTCCTGTGGTGTTCATATATAGCTCCTCTAGAACATAATCTAGTTGCACTACTAAAAATTGCACTACTAAAAATTGTCACTTATGCAACGCTCGTTAGGCAACGGTTTCTTTAGAAACCGTCATAATAAATGATCCACCACTTTACGTCGCTTGCTTTAGACTCTAGTTTTCTCAAAACCATTGTCTAAAGTACTACATTAGATGACGGTTTCTAAAAAACCATTGTCTAATATTTTTGAATAATAGATGGGATTTTTGCCCTTATTCTTTTTCCAAAAAATTTTGAATTTTTATATCCAAGCACTCTATTTAATTTGCAAAATCTAAAGTTTTCTCTTAAATCCCATCTTGTCTCTGCAAGTTTTTTCTATCTCTCTTTCTCACCTTTTAACTCTCTCTTTAATTCTATCCTCTCAACACAAATTTTTCCCTAAATTCACTCCCACATCTCTTCCAAACTCCTCACTTCCTTAGCCACCGCCACCAAGATCCTCATATCCTGTATATCCATTGTTGTTGTTGTTGTAGTTGTTGTTGTCGTTGTTGTCGTTTGCCACTCTATTGAGCCTCAAAATTGGGTTTTTTTTTTAATTTAACTTGTTTTTGTTTGTATTTATAGTTTTTCTTTGTATTTGATAAAGGATTTTTTGTTCTTAGATTTTGTTATAAAACTTTGTTTATAGTTTTAGAAATAAATATGTCATATCCATCGTCGTCGTTGTTGCCATTGCCATCACCATTGCCACCTTGTTGAGCACCAATATTTAGTTACTTTGCTTTTTTTTTAATTTAACTTGATTTTTTTTGGGAGTTATAGTTTTTATTTGTATTTTATTAAATATTTTTTGCTCTTAGATTTAGTATAATGAATTTATAAGATATGTTTTTGAAAGTCGTTATGTTTAAATTATGAGATATGAATTAAGTTATTAAAAAGGATGACGTGAATTTGTGAATAATATTTGAAGAAATTGTTCTTTAAGAAGAAATAGTTTTGTGATTTTTTTTATTTTCAATGAACAACATATGATGGCTTTTTCCAAAAAAAAAAAAAAATAGAAAATGGTTTTACAAAAAAAATGTTGTCTAGTGGTAATAGAAAAGACTTAAAGCAACGGTTAAAACTATCATGAAAATTGGACCACATAATATGACTCTAGATTTAACGACGGTTTAGCTAATCGTTGTTTTCTCTTTAAAAGATGGTTTTTAACCATCGTCTAATTATCGGTCTTTACTAGTGTTGGAAGGAGTATAGATATTGTAGAGATTTGCTAAATTGTTGCCTGCACTGTAACGCCCCCTTTTACAGACGCCACAGATGTCGTTACATTCGTTTCATAATGCTTTTATTTCTAAGATAAACTATTTAATGAAAAGGTAATTTGAAAACATAACCCAGGATACATGAATTTTTTTTTATATACATATAAATATACATTAATATTTTACTCATTTATAAATATTCTTTAAATAGTTTATCTCACCAAATAATAAATTCATAAAAACACATGGTCAAAATTTCTTACACAGTTCGGCATGCCGAACTTGTGACTTCGGCAAGCCAAACTTGACTGGCAGGCCAAAGGTCATCCATCGGCAAGCTGCCCAAGGCTTTGCAAAATGGGGTTTTAAAATCAATAAGTTCGACAGGCAACCAGCAGGCCGATTAAACTCTTCGGCAGGCCGACCAGTAATGGTCGACAAGCCAAACTGTTATAAAAATTTTGTTTTAAAAACAAGTTTTAAAGTTTCAAATGCGAAAGAAAATTTATAAAATAAAGTTAAAGTATCATAGTTCAAATCTTAAACGTCCATCAAATAAACATACTCAAAATTATAAAACATAATTCAAATCCTTAAAATTCAAAAATAATAAACATACTCAGAATCGTAAATCATGGTTTATTTCATTAAAATCTCTTTCTTTGGCGTTCTTCCGTTTGCAATTCATCTTCCTTAGCTCACACGCCCGTCAGTGTCCACCTAATCCATAAGTCTCTTACCCTTATCTGCAACATGATGTAAAACTTGATTAAGCTAACGCTTAGTAAGTACATTTACAAATCTCACAACTTAAAACATTTTATGAACATCATCATCATCATCATCATCATCATAATAGTGCACTAGGCACATTTTCATAAGAAACATATCTTTCTTTACATTGTCCATATTAAAACATTATTCATTTTATCTTAAGGGCTTAAGTGTTGCACCATTAATATCATCATAGGCGCGACGTTATGAGAGGAGAGGGGTAACTAATCTCAAACCAAATATGATATCATATCATATCATATCATAACTTAATATTTCATTGGGTGTGCAACACTTATTTAGGTGATACATATATACATATTTATACTTCCATACTTTGAAAAACATTATCATCAAAACATGCATAAACTTTCATACCTTAAAAACTTCATAATAATACTTCATGTAAAATCATCATGAGAAATCATCACAAAACCATCATGAACATAAATTTCAAACTTTTCATAAACTCATTATGTTGCAGGTGAGAATGTACTTACCTCAATAACCTTACTTAACCTTAACTTGTAGGTGATGACGCCACAGTCTCGATCATTGTGTTCATGTCATACATTTATAAAAATGGCAATTAACATTTATTTTCAATGAATCAACTACCACAACATATCATCCATTTCATAAAACATCATACATACATTCATCTCTTGAAACATGACAATTCATACTACATTTTTCATTAACCATAAAACATTAAAACAACACTTTCAACACAATTTATATTTCTGACCTCCATGAATTTAAAATTTAATAACTTTACATTCACATATAATTTCGGTACCAAATTTGGCAGGAATAAAGATAACACATATACATATTACTATGATTTTTCTTTAGTCATAAAAATTTCATTTAATAATTTAAATAAATCACATATCATTCTATACAAAATCTGCCAGCAGCGATAACACAGTGAGCAATCTAAACTTACATCTATAAAATAAATTATTAACATCTCAAAATAATTTCATAAAAATCATGCATGCATTAGACATCAAAAAATTTAACATATCCAAAAATGATCTTTAAATAAATTTCATACTATTTAAAAACGTGCATGGGATAGCAGGAACAAAATATCTTCTATCATATTTAGCAGTGAGTTACATGTGATAAATATTCTTAAACAATTAAAATAAATATATTTAGACCTCAAAATTCATATGACATAATATTAACATACAATTACAGTAGGATAATAATTCTCATCACCAAATAAAATTATTAAGTCATTCAAAAACTTCACACAATTACAATCCCTTAATTCATTGATAAAACAGTTCTAAAAACCTAGTCTTAATGAAAATTCCATATCACATAAAATATTCATCGAATCACCACCAAAATTTTTAGTTCATAACTTAACATATTCAAGAACATATTTGCCAAATTTCGTGCACAACAACATTCATTTGCAATATGAACAAAAAGCATGTTTTTGTACAACATAACCAATCAGCAACAATTCATTATGAGGTGCAGAGCGTGAATATTTCAGCCTACATAACACCAAATGGCATGAAATTTGGAGCAACATCACATAGAATATTCATGAAAATCATATTAAAATTTCATAGCAAACGGAAATTTGTAGGCAAGGATATAAGGGTCGAAACATATAGACAGTACAATATTACTGTTTAGCAGAAATCAACAGTGAGTAGTAGAAAGAAGAAAATTCATATCTCAACGTAGAAAAATCTAATTGAAGTGAAATTTTGCGGGTTAGCACGTAACACACACATGAATAACATATTAAAAATTCAGAGCAAAACAAAATTTGTAAAGAAAGATATGGTAGTCATATTATAGGAGGAAAATACGTTTCAAAATACCAAAATTGAGTTCATACCTTAAAACAGATTCTTCTCAAGCTTCCTTCGAATGTACCCCAACAAAATCTCAATATATTTTTCAAGTAGTAACAGAGGAAATTGAGAGGGAGATGAAGGAGAAGAACGTGAAGGAGAAAGAGGGCGAGAGAGAAAAATGTGAGAGAGAAAAAGAGAGAGAGTGTGTGTGAATTTTTAGTAAAATGATGGAGTAGGTCAACAAGCTTTATGATATCAAAATTTTTCTGATTAAATTGAGGGTAAATTTGCATGGGAATGGAGGGAATTGAGGAAAAAAAGTCAAAGGTTTCAAGAATGGTTCAAGTTACTATATTTCTCAATTTCAAAGAAGGAAACTTCATCAATTAAATCCAATCAATCAAAAGTCAAACATTTAATTTCCTAAAATGAGGAAATTTATCCAAAATTATGCCAATCAATCAAAAATCATCATGCAATCATCTCAATCACCAATTTTGGGTGATTTCTACTGATTACTCGTCAGCAGTCTTTGGCCTGCCGATCTCTTTGTTTAGCCTGTTGATTATATTCATTGGCCTGCCGTTCTGTGAGAGTCATTTCGGCCTGTCGAAATAAATGGTCTGACTTGCCGATCTGCCTTAACATACTAGAATTCATCAAAGCATTAATTATCACAAAAATTATAATTAAACATACTGCATTAATAACATGAACACTTGAGCATATCGATTCTATGTGACCGTCACCTGTCATAACACTTAAAATAAAATGGTTAGTACCATTAATATTATATATCATAACTCATATCATTCAAGAAATTTCTTAACGTCATTACACTTTGACATATACTGTTATATGGAAATCGACGGGTGTTACATGCACAGCAATCTAAAGTAAGAGAATAGTATGAAGAACCAACGATAGAGATTCGTTCTTGAAAAATTGTCAATCAGAAGTGCAGATTCCGATCTCCAACTAATACATTAAATTAGACAATTTTTTTTTATTTATAGCGTCATGAGTTAGTTTCCTACATAATTATTAAAATTTTTAAAATTTCACTGCGTCGCCAAACCAATTTTTCCAACAGTAGTCACTTTTCAGCTACTGTAAGTGGAATCTTCTTTTCCCCCTGGTGAATCTACAACTTGATCATATAAATGTTTTTAAAGGTTTTGGCCGTTAATAAACTAAAGGTTTCTTTATGTTAGGTTCTTCTTATTTGTTTTTTTTTTTTTCCCAAGATGTGAATCCTTGCATCACATTTTTTGAACACATGGAAAATGAAAACCTTGATATTTTTTAACTTCTGCTTTCCTTATCTTTTGTTTGTTCTCTTGGTATAAATCATTTTATTATTTTACTTTTTTGGAAAGTTTCATTGTAATTAACGATAGAGTATAGAGAAAATAAAAATAGTAATTCCTGTCTCCATATAAACGATTTGGGAGTATGATTCGTTCTTATTTTAGACCAGTTTATCATTTTCCCCTTTATTAGTAAAAGGTTTCCTTATGCCCAAAATATAACCCCCAGTCCGGGCCGGCTATACATACATATATATATATATATATATATTACAAAAAAATATTTAAAATTCTCTTGTTGAAATTCCATTGTTCAATATAAAAAAATCTTGTTTTAAAAAAGGTCTACAATTTACTTAATTATAAGAATATCCTAAATATCATACATGTAAAGACATCTTTCTCCTTTCATCATGAAATAAATAGAAACAAATAAAGAATGGTTTTTTTGAATGGAAATAAAGAATGCTTATAAAAAAGAAATACAACTAATAAAATCAGGAAATAAAATTTAAAATCAAACAGGAAATAAATGGCATGATGAAGCCCTTTTTATAGGGAATTATCAACTTCCATTATTTTGTGAGAGTTTACAACCTGTAAAAATATTCTTTTACAAAATAATTATAAAATTATTATAAAGATTGAAAAATAATAAATAGAACGAAAAAAAAGGAAATTAAAGAAGAATAAATGAAAAGAAAAAATCAATTTATTTCTAGTATGATGAATCAAATTAATGTTTATTACTAATCTAGTTTTTGGTTTAAAAATATATTATGAGAAAAACATATTACGAATTCTTTACAACAATGTTGTTATCATTATGAAAAATAAAAAATTGAAACATTATACTTACATCTTCTTTGTGATAATAAGGACAATACTATAATGGTGAAGTATTACGTAAGGGACCAAATCGTGTAAAGGATTTAAAATTTTAATAGATTGAAGTTCATAGTACCAAAAAGAAAACAAGAGAGACAAAGTACCATATGTAGGTAATGCCAGAACAAAACGAGAAAAGCATAAAATGGAGGGGAAAAAAAGAATAAGGATTAAAATAACTAAGATGTTATTACATTAAGGGTAAAGAAAAAAAATAGTATTTGATCAATATATTACAATTTCATTATAATAACGGCGATAAAATTATAATTAGAATAAATATATATATATATATATATATTATATGGTTATACGGGTAAAATAGATGAGCAAAACGGAAACAGCATCAATATTATCAGAGGCTGTCCTGATAATGAACAACAATATTATTATCAGAGTTTATCCTGATAATTTGAAAAAAAAAAAAAAAGAACTAATATTGTTTGAACAAGAATGAAGGACAACATCATTGTTATACTTAAGAAGCTAGATATCCCTGACCAAATCATCATCATCATATTAATGAGGAAGGTGTGTTCAGCAACTTCCTCTGGGAGTAGTTCAAAATCTTGAAAATTTTCCACCTTGGTAACCCCGAATCTGGCGATCTTCTTCCGAAGGGTGAAACCGGTAGTTTTTCCACCAACAAATATTTCATGAAAATGTTGCACGGGAAATGATGGATTGTGGCAGTGCTCGGCGAGTAATCCGCACACTGAGGGCAGACAGCCTGAGATTTAGATTCGGGATAGAAAATCTGGCATGCTTTGTACTAACTTGGTCCGACGCAACTTCCTATTCTACTAGTTCCTTTTTTGATGAGCTACCTGCAGGAAGTAATTGATACACGTCTAATCATATGATTTCACTATTGATTTTGAAAAAGGCAAGTCGACTAAAAAACTTAGTGGAAAAAATAAAGCCTCAATACACAGTCATATAAGAATTGTGCCCAAAATATTCAAAATTGATACAACGGATATCATAGGATTCTAATATCACAAGTAGACAAATTTTAAAACAGAGTTTTTTTTTTTTTTTTTTTTTGGTGGTGGTGATTCACACCCATTAGTTTCTGAAGCCCACCATGAGAGGCACGAACCCTTTATATAAAGGGCCCCTTAACTCCTATGGGGTTTATCCGACTAATCCGGAACCGACCAATAGAGAGACTCGAAGGCGGCAAGAGTCTCTCAACACTGGCAGCACCCATAAAGAGACCAGAAGACAGCAAGAGTCTCCTAACACTAGCAGCTGCGTTCATAAGGACTCGAAATCGAGTTGCTTGCTTAAGCAGAACAGTCCCCTGTCAATTGAACCAGTCAGGTTTAAAAGTAGACATTTCTGTAATTAATTCAAATATAACACCTAACATAATAAGATTGACATTGTTTGTTTTTATAAAAGTAAAATATTTTTTTCTACGCATTTGATGGTTGAAGCAAGAATCTAGAGTACTCTTTAGGTATTTTATTGCCACAAAAATTTAAAATTTACTTTTACCTTTAGATCTTCACAGCGATCAATAGGACATATGCTAAAGGGCGAGGACCCCAAGAATACATACTCACAACATATGAAAATACAATAAAATATCTGAACACTGTCTTTGGTCAATCACATTTCTATAAATCATAATTGCAATCACTAGCATTTCATATATTGACTATATAGTAAACATGTATGTACAAATATAATATGCCACTACTAGAAATTTGAGATTATACGACCCTTAATTAATGACATTTCTTTAAAAACCGTTGTGATAAGGTTAAAAAATGAAGGGAGTTACGCTTGAGAAAACAAAAACAGTCATGGTAGCGAAAGACATCTACCACGGCGTGGAAAGCCCGAACTTACCACTACGTTAAGTTAGGTGTTTCTAAGATTTTTTTAAAAAAAACCATCGTGGAAAGCCTGCACTTATTACGACGGTTTTTTCCAAACACTGTCATGGAAAATAACTGAAAAGTTCTTTTCCCAGCTCGACAATCAAACACGAATCACAAACCGAGCTCTCAAATACACATCCAAAACCTTCTGAAACTGCTGTAGCCATCTCTCTCCTCCTCCATCCTCCTTAATCTCCTTCCTAATAGTCAGTTTTCATTAAAAATTGATAAATTGGTGTTGATTTTGTTGTTTATTTATCTGTGTTTATTGTATTGTAGGAGGGTATGAGTAATTTGTTTAATGCATATGATTTATGATTAGAATATGATGGGTATGTGCATGTAATTTGTGAAATTATTTTTAATTGAATTGCTATTTATTATGTCGATTTAGGACTTACGAAATGAATAGGAAATGGATGTGGGATTTTCAATTGTCTAGAGAATATGTGAATGGTGTCGAAGAGTTCTTGGATTTTACAAAAACTCATACCAATGGTGATAAAATTCAATGTCCTTGTGTTTAATGTGGAAACTATAGATCTCATTCAATTCCAATTCTTAGAGGTCATTTATTTCAAAATGAAATTATAAGTAGTTGCCAAACATGACATTTTCATGACGCGTCTAAGTTCAATCCAACTTTAGTAAGTAAAGAAAAAGAAGCTATTGTAAAAGATAAGATGGGTGATCACGGCAACATAGTTGACATGGTCAATGATTTGGAAGAACACTTCTTACACCATCTAGATTATTTAACACAATAATTAATGATGTTGAGACACCCGTGTATGAGGGGTATACCAATTTCACCAAATTGTCCACTTCAGTTGGATTATGGAATTTGAAAGCGTCAGGTGGGTGGTCAAATTTTAGTTTCACAAAGCTTTTGGAATTTGTAGGAAGGCTTCTACTAGAGGGTAATAAATTACCAACTAGTATATATAAGGCTAAGAAGACTTTGAACACTTTGGGAATGGAGTATGAGAAAATTCATGCTTGTGAAAATGATTGTGTTCTTTATAGGAATGAGTATAAGGACAAGAATTATTGTCCGTTTGTCAACAGTTAAGGTGAAAGAATGGAAAAGAGCCAAAAGACGATAAGAATGGAATGCCCATGAAGGCCACCAGTATCACGTTTGAGGCATTTATTTGGAAACATAAAACATGCCAAGAATTTGACATGGTATTATGACAATCGGTTCAACAATGGTATGCTTAGACATCCGGCAGATTCACCATAATAGAAGACTTTTCAAGCTGATCATCCCTAGTTTAGTGCGGATCTAAGAAATATACATAAAGTTTTGTCAATGGATGGAATGAACCCACATGATAACATGAGTAGTACGCATAGTACTTGGCCCATAATACTCGTTAACTACAATCTCTCTCCAAAAATATGCATGAAGTAGAAGTTTTTAATGTTGTCTTTATTAATTTCAGGTCCTCACCAACCGGGGAATGACATTGATGTCTACTTGGCACCATTAATTGATGACATAAAAAAAAATTTGAAAAATGGAGTCGAACTTAGAGATGCTTACTGAGAAGAGACGTTCACACTCTGTGCAATGTTGATATAGACAATCAACGACTTCCCTGCATATGGCAATTTATCTGGTTATTTGATGAAGAGTTATATTGGTTTTCCTATTTGTATAAACAAAACGTCTCATAAACAGTTGAAGAATGGTAAGAAAACTATTTTTTTGGCCATAGGAGATGGTTGCCAAGACATCATTATTACCATAAACCAAAGAAAGCCTTTGATGGGAACATCGAAGAAAGAGACCCTACTCATCCTTCAATGGGTGAACAAATATTTGAAATAGTAAAAGATGTGAAAGTGGTATTTTGGAAAAGAAAGCAAGATAAGAACAAGCTGCTGATAGATGAACCATGGAAAAAGAGATCTATCTTTTTTGATCTTTGCTTGGATGTTATGCATATTGAGCAAAACGTGTGAATCAATAGGCGACACCTTGCTTGACATTCCAGGAAAGACTAAGGATAGTGAAAAGGCACAGTTAGATCTCATGGAAATGGAGATTAGGTCAAATTTGTTTTTCGAGAAAAGAGGAAACCGTACTTACTTACCTTCGATGAAGCACACATTATCAAGAGTGGAAAAGAGAAAGCTTTATGAACGGCATACTTTGTTGAAAGTGCCAGATGGCTATTCTTCAAACTTTAAAAATTGGTATTAGTGAAGGATTTGAAACTTATTGGCATGAAAACACATGATTGTCATATGTTGATGCAACAATGACTACCACTTGTGTTGTGGGAAATTCTAACAAAGGATATGAGATTTGCAGTTACCAAGTTGTGCTCATTCTTTAATTCAATATGCTCCAAGGTAATTAATCCACTTATGCTAGATTCACTACAATCGGAGTTGGTGCAAACCTTATGCACGCTTGAAAAGTATTTTCCACTGGTATTTTTTGATATCATGATTCATCTAACAGTGCACTTAGCACGTAAAGTTAAGTTATGCAGACCGGTATATTTGAGATGGATATATTCATTTGAAAGATATATGAAGGTTTTGAAATGCTATATGAAGAACCAAAATAGGCCAAAAGGATGTATCGTAGAAAGTTATATAGTTGATGAATTGGTTGAATTTTGCTCCAAGTACTTGTCCAATGCAGAAGCAATTGGGGTACAAAAGACAATAAACATTAAGGCTAAGGGACTATCCATTAGCAATCCTTCCTCGGTAAGTCAAGGGGAGTGAGAGCAAGCCTATCTTTATGTATTGCATAAAGCTAATGAAGTGGAGCCTTTCATTAAGGTGCACATGAAGGAATTAAAAAAGACAAACCTAAAAATAGTAAGAAATGAGAAGTGGTTACAAGATTAACACAACCAGACCTTTCGGTTGTAGATTAAAGCGCACATCTATGGCAAATGCTCCACATCACAAGATAGAGACATGTCACAGACTTAAAGAACCTAGCTAAAGGACCGTCATCAGTAGTTATAAGGTATACATCATATTCCATAAATAGTTACACTTTCTATACTCATGAAAGAGATGAGAAGCATCCTATCCAAAATAGCGATGTGAGTCTCCGTGCCGAGGCTATGCATATTTCCTCCGCCAAGGACAAGAATCCAATATATAGGACTATGAACTACTTTAGTTTCATTGAAGATATTTAGGAACTTAATTATGGGGGAATGCGTATAGCACTTTTTAAGTGCAAGTGGGCAGACAATAACTATGTTAAGACAGATAATGACGGCATCACAGTGGTTGACTTTAGAAGATTGGGATACAAGAATGATCCCTTCATTATGGCATCATAAGCGATCTAAGTTTTTTATACAACAGATCCCCAAGATTTGAAATTGTCCCTAGTTGTCCCAATGAAGCCAAGAGTAGTTATTGACGGTGAAGAAGTTACCGAGGATTGTACAGACATCTCCTCATTCACAAAGAGATTGCCACGAGTTGAAGTGATTGATGATTTTGAAGATGATGTTTCGCACCTGCTTCACGAAGATGTGGAATGAATATGTGTTAGAAAACCAATGAAAGAAAGAGGAAAAAATGATCATCTATAAACAAATTTATGTCAATTTATTTCAATATATTTCTTTATTTATAGTTATATTTGTAATAAATCAGCAAAAAGTAAAAACTTTAGGCCATTGGATACTTAACACATGGGCTAGCCACCCTAGGAGAAAGAGAAAAACTTTTGAAATTGATGTTTTTGGTCCAATTTTTTATGACGGTCTTTTAAACAAACCATCGTAAAAGTTTATATTCCATGACGGTTATTTATAAAAACCGTCGTCTAAGATTAACTTTACACGATAGCTTTTTTAAAAATTGTCATGTAATGTGGGCATAGGGCTTTATAATTTTGGAAAATTAAATTGTATTCTCTTGTGCCCCCCTACAACATTCAAACTCTCTCTCTCTCACAAAAACCATCGAAGCTATCGCCATCCACCTCCCTTGCTGTCGAAGCTATGCCATTGCCCCTGTCCTCACCTTTCTTTTTCTCTTTCTCTTTCTCCTGTACCACCATCACCCCTTGAAGAAGGCATGTTGTTGGCCCCTGTCAAAGCGTGCCGTCGCCCCTGTTACCCCTTCTTGCTCTCTTTCCTCTGCCCCTGTCAAACCCGCCATCGCCCCCACTTGCTCTCTCTACTCCGTTGCTGTTGCCCCCATTGAAGCCATGCCATTGCCCCACGTTGAAGCCGTGCCATCACCATCCACTACCGCTAAGTCCTTATATGTAATCACTATGTTCTTGTGGTGGTTAAATGTGAGTTATGTTTTTTTTTTTTAATTTTTTCTTAATAATTTTGTTAGTTTATAAGGTGTAATTATGTGGTTAATTGTATATGGCTATAATTATGTGGTTTTGTGCAATACGTCATGCTGTGATGTCGTGATTTTGGTTATGTAATTTGTAAAACGTGATTTTGTGATTTTGTTAACTTTGATTATGAGATTTTATGATTTTGTTAATCTTCTTGAAATTGTGGTCGTTAGATTAGGTAAAAATGTCTCAAGAGAGTAATAATGGCCACTATGACAAAGAGTATGAAAAGTGTACTCCATCTTTCTCTCAATATAGCAAGGCAAAACAAATTAATAAGGCCCAAAGGAACACCAAATTCAACTTTGGCCAAGAGAGCCATGATTTAGGACTAGCCAAGAGTGTCGGTTGTGTTGTGATTGCCACAAAGGAATCGAGGGTTTGCATTGGTGAGATCGGTAATGTCCAAAGAGACTTTGTCATTGGTTTGTCAACTTGAGAAGGTTCAAGACATTCCAACCATTATGAGATGCCATGAATGGGAAAGACTAATGGTTGTAGATAGTCAGGAGTGCTACATGGTTGTAATTGGCCAGTTATTCACATCAGCAGAGGGCACACTCCTTGTTCATGGTTTGTTGCTGGAACACAAAGAAAGTGTGGGTTATTGGAAGATGGGTTGGCCAAGTCCAAGCAACAAGTTGGTTTATGCTGTCGTCAAGGAAGCCGATAAAGGAAAAGTGGTAGGAGGGAATAGTTGTTCGCATCGATCACACTAATTCGGCATTGTTGTATTGTGTTGTTGCTTTTGTTGTGTTGTGTTGTAGACGAGAAGTAGGTAGGCGTTTGGTAAATTTTTTCAAAGTTGCTATGCAAGTGTTTAGTAAACTATATATGAAATTATTGTGGAGATATATAATGACAAAAAAAGACGTATATTACTAAGCACATTTATAGTTTTAGTTTTTAATTAATTTTAATTTTAAGGTTAACAAACATAATATATGTACATTAAAATGCTAAAAATGTGATTTTTTGTAATTGTTTAATATATTTTAAAAAAAATAAATTACTTTTATTAAGTAAAATAAATTATATGTCGATGTAAAAAAATAAATAACATAAAATCTAAAATTAAATTTCTTATCTTAACCCGCTATCAAACTTGAAACAAATTTTCTTTCAATTAAATTAAAAAAATCACTCCTAATTCATTTTTAACGTGTTATTTGATTTATTTTAATTTGTTATGGAAAAATAGGTAGATTAAGAATCATGTATTATTATTAAGGTTAGTTTAATATTTATAAATAATAGAAGCAGAAGCTTTTGTGAAAAAGCAACCCATAGACTGTTTCTCAACTTTTTTTGATGGACAGTAGTTTTTACAAACAACTTTTCAAAATTAGGATTAAGGAAACACTCTAAACTGCATTAGGTGGTTACAAAAATTAAAAGAGGCCTCCAAAAGTAATGCCAAATGGGCCCAATGCCATTCAACAAAGAATGAGAAATTCAAAGAAAATTCATGGGTTTGGCTGAGAAAAGCGATGAGGTTGGCCGCAAAAGAAGATGAACTTAATCCCTAAAACTAATTTTTTGTTTTCTAATTATTTTGTAGTTCCCACTAATTTAGATTCAAAAGAGTGTTATTTTATAGTTAAGTGGATAGCCATGTATATGGGGAGGGGCACCTCTGGTGCACGTTAGCTTTATTCTTTGTTGTTCTTTATTGTCCTTTATTCTTGTTTATTCTTTATTGGGATATTTTTAAAAATAACTTTTTCAAAAAATTTTATTTAGTCAATGACCTCTTTTTTTTTATTGGTTTTTAAGCATAAAAAAACTAGCTTTTGGGTATCAAAACAATTTCAAGTTTTTTGTTTCCACCCTGGTTAGGTTCTTCTCTTCGATACAGTCCTTTTTATCTTTTCTCTGAAAAAAACTAGGACAGTTTCGGTGCTTAGAAAAAGCCTTTTTTTTGTGCAAAAAAAAAAAGAAGTCATTTACTTAATTTCAAATTTTCTTTAACCCTTTTTTCAAATTTTGCCTTTCTTTATTATTCTTATCTTTGTTTTTCTTATTTATTTTTAGGCAAATGCTACAACAAGCTCATCTTAAGTCCAATGATCTAATGCACACCAAATTTATTAAAAACTAAAAATTAAAAATTAAAAAGAGCAAATCTACCCTTTCCTTCTGAGCAGTCGACACTGTCGAGAGAAGGCGCAACCACTGCGGCTTGTAAGAGGCATGATTCTAGCACGACCTTGTGACGATCTCCGTCACAACCCATGGGTCCTTTAGCGATGGAGGTCACAGTGTGACAGATCACGATGCGCTCCCTTTGCTGGAGAAAATGGGCAGCTGAAGATGTACCCTTTCAATGAGAGTTGACCACCGAGGTTCGCTACAGAATCGTGACCTTTTCATCAAGTCACCAAATTTGTGACTTCGTGGCCGCCCTCATGATCCACGACAGAATCCATTATGAACCTTGCAAAGCTGCTAGCAATAAAAACATGGGACCTCTATGTTGGGTCTCGTCCGTAGCGAGAGGATCTACTGCCACACTCACGAGCATGGTGGAGATGAGGTTGTAACCCATCCGCCTTTGGTTTCACTCTAGAAACGGGATCGGCCACTGCCATTCATGGTCAATTGCCTCTGTCGATCAAGAAACACTACAGGATCTTTTTTCCCTTTATTTTCTTTTTTTGTTAAATTATTAGGTTTGTAATTTTAATTTTAATTTTTATTATGTAAGGCAGACCCTATTCTTATTAGGTGAAGTTGAATGTTTTAGACCATTACATTTCAATAAAAAGTCAAAAAACAAAAATAATAAAGGGTCTCATAGAGCCTCTAAAAAGTTTTATCATAGTCATTCCCTTGGTGCACCTTAGATTTATTCTTGATTATTCTTATTTATGCTCCCTGACTCCCAAAATATGTGTTTTGACTCTTACATCTATTAATCTTCCAGTTTCTGTCCTAGTTGGTACTGTTGCGTTCATCTATATATGCCATTATTGACTATGCGAAGATGCTAGGAAGTCTTGCTTTTGTTCCAGCTAATGCCAAGTTACCAACTAGAAACACAAACACACAAACAAAATCAAAACCAAAAGTTTAATATAAAGAAGAAGCAGTTTTGGATGTACAACCAGAATTCCCAATGATATTATCAAACTCAGATGTGGAGTTTGCAACTGTAGAGAGGTTTCTAAGCAACATTGCAAGAGAAAAGCCTGCCAGATACTCACCTTCCCAGCTTGAGGAATTCACATATAACTTCTCCACGATATTGGGCACGGGTGGTTTCGGTGTTTTGTTCAAAGAGGTTGTCCCAATTAATGGAGTTCATTTGGATGTAACGTTGCTCAGCAACAACTGGGACAAAAGAGTTGATGAACAGTTGATGGCTGAAGTTGGCACATTGGGAAGAACTTACAGCATAAATTTGGTTAGCCTCTACGGATTCAGCTTCGACCTGTCAATGAAAGCTCTTGTTTACAAGAACATGGAGAATGGATCTCTTGAGAAAATATTGTTCAGTGACAGCAAACAAATAGAGTTTGAGAAGCTTCATGAAATTGTAGTACAAACCGCTAAAGGACTAGCTTATTTGCATGAAGAGTGTGAAAGGAAGATCATCCACTATGACATAAAGCCATGGAACGTACTTCTTGACAAGAATCTCAATCCAAAAGTTGCAGATTTTAGGTTGGCAAAGCTACGCAATAGGCAGCCAAAGAACTCTCATGGTGGATAGAAGAGGGATGCCGGGTTATGCTGCGCTCGAGATGTTATCCCGTGACTCACAAGTGCGATGTTCATAGTTTTAGAATTTTTCTCTTTGAGAATGTGGGAAGGAGACGGCATTTGATGAGAGTTTAAGTGAATCGAGACCGTGGATTCCTGGATGGACTTGGGATACATATGAACATAAGGAAATAGAGGTGATGCTTACACTTTGCAGGATTGAAGAGAGAAATGGAGAAAAAGCATGGAGGATGTCGATAGTTGCTCCATGGTGCATTTAAAACTCGTCAGAAACGAGACGTATTGTAATGCCAAAAAAAATTCTCAAAAATGTGTCAGGTTATAATTAAGAATTTTTTTTATATAGTAGATTTGAATAGTATGTGGCAAATTTTATTTCATTAATCATGATATAATGCTTTATTAAATGAAATTTCTATGTAAACTAATGGCATTTTAAGTATTTTGTTACATTGAAGAGTTGGATGACCTACTTGGTAAGAATTGGTGTGTTACAAATAATTGAAAATGATATGTTTTTATTATTGGTTCATTACATGATTTATTATGTTTTAATTTAGTTGACTATTTTAGTCACAGTTAAAGTTAGTATTTGATATCTGTTTGTATGACTTTGTTAAAAATAGTGGCATATTTATGAATATATATTAACATTGAGGACATATATGTGAAAAAGTATTTTTAGTAGGGCTATTTATAGAATTATAAAAAATATATAATTATAATATTTCAATTACATTGTTGTCACCTAAACATTAATCCACCGTCTATAACCTCTAACTCATATCTTTGATCATATTATTACTAAAAGAAAACTTTACTCTAAGCTTCCTCTTCTGCCTTCAAACAAAAAACCAAAAAACCAAAGAAATGAGGGTTTGAGAGCTTGAAGATTTGGACTTGGGAAGAAACCACCCAAAAAACTATAGTTTTCTAGAGAAAATTGAAGTTTGGACCTAAACTTGAGAGGCCAACTTGTATAGCAGCCAAGGTAAAATGTTTTTCTTGAATTAAATGAGCATTTTCGTGCTTCTTCATAGGGTTTTTGTGCGTTGTATATTTATGGACTGGTTTATGAAAAATTTCATGGAGGTAAAGATGCTTTTAGTTAGATGGTGTGAGAAAAACCTCAATTGAATATAAATAGGTGCTTCTTTTGCTGTAGTTTGTTCGAAACATGATTTGGAAGTGTTTAAATTCAAATTTGCTCTATTTTGTATGAATTTTGGTATGTGCAAGCATGATGTTTAAGAAAATGTTAAAGCTGAGATTTTGGAAAAAAAATGTGTGCAACATTCCTGATTTCAAGCTTCATATCTTCTAGACTACTTTGAGTTTGAAGCTAAAATTTTGAACAACGATAATGAACGTATAGAGCTATGTTGTATCAAACTTTTGTGTCAAAATGCTAAAAGACAAAGTTTTGGTGAATTCTGCAAAATCAGGTCTTGCTGTTGTAATTTTGTTGGCAGTAAGCTAGCTTTGCTTATTTGTGAAACTAGACAACTTAATCCCAAATGACATTAAATTTTGCAGAGAGATTCTTTGATATGTTAATTGTTATTATGCAAATATTCATGATAATTGGGTTTGTCTTCTAAGTTCTATGAATTTTTCTATTTTTACATATCAAGAAGATGATTGCAGGTTAGCATATGTATGATTGTTAAAATTGTTTCTTTGTACTTTATTAATGGTTATAATGTGAATATGTCAGGTCAATAGTACATCAAATTCACCAAGAAAGGTCTACTCTTTACACGTTTTTAAGTCTTCTTGGAATTCAAGTAAGTAGAATCTTAATTTTCAAACTTCACAAGAAATAATAGTACTTGCATGAGGAGTACTTTATATACTCAATGAATTAAATGATTTGTATAATTGTGATTGTCTTATGTACTTATTTACAAAAGCAAAAGCTATTGTATTCCTATGTTATGTTTTAAGATAAAGTGTAAAATATGATTTAATATTTGGGTAGGCAAGGGATGCGGGAGGGATCGATGGACCCAAATTACAATGGTGATATCCCTTGAGGCATGAAGTTTTCCAATATAGGGTAGCCACTTGACTGAAAAGAACAGGTTCCAAAAACTCATGTCCTATCGGATACTAAGCTAGTTCTATACTTGACTGAGACACCATCGACTGCTTTTCACTAAAATTGTATTCTCACTTAAAAATGGATATAATAGAATGTCATGGTTTAAAATACATGTTTGATCTCGTGATGTCAATTCTAAATTCTACTTACTGAGCTAGAGCTCATTTAGTTTCTTGTGATATAGATGTTGATATGCAGGAATAGAAGTTGTTTAAGTTGCTACAGCTAGCCGGATGTTCATATGCTGCTAATAAGAACTACTATGTTTTAAAAACTATTGTTTCCGTTGTGTTTAAATAAGAGTTTGAGAACTTGTCCAAGAAAAGATATTTTTTATTTGTAAATATTATAATTTTTCAATTTATAATTTTTATCTAATAATGTGATATGTAAAAAGATAAAAGAAGAGTTTGTTTTTAAATAATTTCTACATGTTTAAGTAAAGGTTGCATTCGCCAGCTTGACTAGGCTTGTGTCTTGTCTAGTTAAGATAGAGGATGTTACAATTTTGGCATCAAAGCGAATTGTTTAAATCATTTCTAAAGACTAATTGAAGGCATATGAACATCAGATAGTGCAACAGTTGAAACAACTGGTAGAATGTTTGTGTTTAATTATGCGTGTAATTTATTTGTTATTTTTTAAGTAGTATATTTAAAAACGTAATTATTTAAGAAACATGAGATAAAATAAGGCATTATATAGGCAGATGAAGTAATGGCTTTTGAGAGAAAAATGAGAGATGTTAATGACCCACCACTTGGAGAACTACGACCAGATTTGGCACAAACTGTGGCTAACCTTACTTGATTGGTGGAGAGACAATAAAGATATATTGATAAATTAATAAAATAGAGAGGTCAACAGAACCAGCTTCCACCTCCACTTCGACTGGATGTCTCACAAACTATATATGAGAAATTCAAAAAAATGGAGCCTCTTGACTTTGATGATGGTTCAGACCCATTAGTTGCTGAGGAGTGGGTGAAATCCTTGGATGTTATCTTTGATTATATAAGGATTAATGATACTAAAAAGGTATTTTGTGCAATTTTCTTACTTAAAAAAGGGAGCTAGAACTTGGTGAGAAGGGACTAAGCTTGGTGTAAATATGGATGATCAGGACAAAGTCAAGAATATCTTTAATGAAACATATTTCACTAAGGATGTTAGATCACTGAAAGTAAGAAGTTTCTAGAGTTAAAGCAAGGATGGATGTCAGTGTATGTAATTATGTTTGAAAATTTGACTTAGGTTGCAAATATGTCCCTTATATTGCTAAATATAACAATGAGAAGATAGACCACTTCTTGAGAGGTCTAATCCTAAAATCAGAAGGGATGTAAGGATGTCTTCTGCAAGGGAGTTTAGGGAATTGGTGGACAAGGCATTAATGGCTGATCAGGATGAGAAAGATATTGAGAAGCTTCACCAACAAAGAAGGTTAGCATTTACTCCAAAGAATCCTACCCAGTGGAAAAAGGCAGAACAGAAGCCACAACCAGGAAACAATAAAATGCCCTAAAGTTAAGCAAGCTGCTAATATAACCAAGCAGCCATTTTATGCTAAGTGTGAGAAGAATCATTTTAGGGAGTGTTATAAAGGTAGTAACCTATGTTTCAAGTGCAAGTAGCTAGGGCATTTAGCAAAGGATTGTTCCATGATGCAAAAGAAAGTCCAAGGAAAAGTGTATATGATGATAAAGGAACACGCTAATGTGGATGCTTCCGTGGTCTGGGATAATATTTTAATTTCTAGAGTTATTGTAAATGCATTGATAGATTTAGGGTCTATGCATTCATTTACATCAAGTACATTTGTAAGGGAATTGGACATTACACTGGATTTGGTGAAAACGAGATATAGTGTACTGTTACCATCCAAGGAAGAAATAGAATCGAATCAAATGTGAAGGAATTGCTTAGTTTAGATTGTTGATAAAACCTTATATTTGGACTGTGATTTTGAATATGGCTGATTTTGAAGTCATTTTGGATATAGATTAGTTGATAAAATATCATGCCACAATTGATTACAACAAGAAGATTTTGATCTTTTAGCCACCTAGAGAAGAATAGCTTGTATTTAGAGGAACCACAGGGAGATCGTTTATACCAATCATAACTGCAATGAAGGCTCAAAGATGCTTAACAAGGGTTATGTTGGTTATTTGGCTAGTGTTTCGGATACATCAACGGAACAAAAGTTAAAATCAAAAGCTGTAGATGTGCTACAAGAGTTCCTAGAAGTGTTCCTAAATCACTTACTAGGATTGTCACTTGATCGAGAGATTAAGTTTGTAATTGATCTTGTACCAAGAACTGCACCAATTTTCAAAGCATCTTATAGAATGGCACCAATAAAATTAAAGGAGTTGAAAGGCCAACTGTAAGAATTGCTTAATAAAGGTTTTATATGCCCTAGTTATTCTCCTTGTGGAGCACTAGTGTTATTTGTAAAGAAAAAAGATGGCATGTTGCAGTTATGTATTGATTATAAAGAGTTAAGCAAGGTGACTATTAAGAATAAGTCCACTTCCAAGGATAGATGATTTGATCAATTACAGGGTGCTTTCGTTTTCTTAAAATTGATTTGTGGTACGGATATTATCAATTGAATATCAAAGAAGAAGATGTGCAGAATACTGCCTTTAGAACAAGGTATGCGCATTGTGAAGTTTTAGTGATGCCTTTTTGTTTAACAAATGTCCTTGATGAATTTATGGACTTATTGAATAGGGTGTTCAAGCAGTTTCTTGATAAATTTTTTATTCTGTTTATTGATGACATTTTGATCTATACTCGGAGTAAGTAAGAACATGAAGAACACTTAAAAATGGTGCTGTAAGTTCTTAAGGAAAACAAAATGTATGCCAAATTTAAGAAGTGTGAATTTTGGCTAGAACAAGTGGCATTCCTAGGACATATAGTACCCATGAATAGAATTTTTGTTGATTTAGGTAAAGTAGAAGCTATTGCTAATTAGCTAACACCAACAAATGTATTAGAAGTTAGGAGTTTTTTAGGATTGGTAGGGGCATTATCGATGTTTTGTTGACAAATTCTCTAAAATAGCCACTCCATTAACATTGCTGACTAGAAAGAATGTGAAGTTTCATTGGACTAATGCATGTGAAAGAAATTTTCAAGAATTGAAGCATAAACTAATAACAGCTCTAGTGCTTACCATTCCAACAGGAACTGGTAGATTTGTGATATATGGTGATGCATCCAAGAATGGTTTAGGCTATGTGTTAATGCAAAACGGGAAGGTGATCACATATCCTTAAGGCAACTAAAAGAGTATGAAAAGAATTATCTAACTCATAATTTTGAACTTGCTATTGTAGTTTTTGCTTTGAAAATCTAGAGACATTACATGTATGGTAAGAAGTGTGAGATTTATACTAACCATAAAAGTCTAAAATATTTCTTCACCCAAAAGGAATTGACTATAAGACAATGTAGATGGTGGAACTTGTGAAGGACTATGACTGTGTAATCAATTATCATCCTAGTAAAGCAAGTGTAGTCGCTAATGCCTTGAGTAGAAAATCAATTTAATCCCTCTATGTCATTCAAACACTAATATTATTGGATTTGCAAAGGTTAACACTTGAAATAGTTCCAAAAGAATAACGAGTAGATTGTCAGCTCTGGTATTGCAACCTTGCTACAAGATAAAATTAAAGAATGTTAATAAGGGACAAGTACTTGAGTGGATTGAGAAACAAGACTGACGGAGGACAGAGACCAAACTTCACAGTTGCTAAAGATAAAAGTATGAGATATAGATTAAGGTTATGTGTACTATTTGTTAAGACCATTAAAGAAGACACCTTGAAAGAAGCCCATGTGGCTTCTTATTATGTATATCCAGGTAGCACCAAAATATATAGAGATTTAAAGCAGCATTATTGGCAGCCTGGAATAAAGAAAGATGTAGCAAAGTTTGTGGCTGAATGTTTGACTTGTCAACAAGTTAAGATTGAACATCAAAGACTAGTAGGATTACTGAAGCCTTTATTGATACCAAAATGGAAATAGGAACACATCACAATGGACTTTGTACTTGGATTGCCTAGAACTCAAAAAGGATTTAATTTTGTATGTGTAATTTTGGATAGGTTAACCAAGTCAGCCCATTTTCTTCCAGTAAAATCCACTTATACCATAGACTAGTATGCTCAATTGTATATCAAAGAGATAATCCAACTATATGGAGTGCTAGTTTCAATAGTGTCTGATAGAGACCCAAAGTTCACATCTACATTTTGGAGGAAAAGACATACTGCCATTTGCATTTAGTATAGCGCTTCATCCTCAAAGTGATGGATAGTCTAAGAGAGTAATTCGGACATTGAAAGATATGTTAAGAGCTTGTCTGCTTGATTTTCAAGGGAGTTGGGATACAAAGCTTCCTTTAGTGGAATTTACTTACAACAACAGTCACCAAGGAACAATTGGAATTGCACCTTATGAAGCACTATATGGAAGAAAATGTAAATCTCTAGTTCATTAGGATGAAGTTGGAGAAAGGGAATTAATCAGTCCAGAGATGGAACCAAAAACTGCTAAAGTAGTAGAAAAGATACATGATAGAATGAGGACAACACAAAGTAGACAAAAAAGCTATGTAGATAAAAGAAGAAAAGATTTAGAGTTTACTATTAGGGATCATGTATTCCTAAAGGTAGCTCCAATGAAGGGTATGAGATATAGGAAAAGGGAAAAGCTAAGTCCAAGGTATGTTAGCCTATTTAAAATCCTTGAAATCATTGGTGATAGAGCATATAGATTGGCCTTACCTCCTTCATTATCCAGTGTACATAATGTCTTCCATATGTCCATAATAAAGAAGTATATTCCAAATCCCTTGCACATTTTAAGTTATGAGCCATTGGAAATAATCTCTGATTTAGCATAAGAAGAGAAACCAATACAGATCCTTGATAGAAAAGAAAAGGAGTTGAGTACCCAAAAGATTCAACTAGTGAAGGTTTTGTGGAGGAATCATTCAGGAGAAGAAGCCATATGGGAAAGAGAAAGGGAGATATGGAACAAATATCCAAAACTATTTGATATGTCAAATTTCGAGGAGGAAATTTAATAAGGAGGAGAGATTTGTAATGCCAAAAAAAAATTCCCATAAATGTGTTTGTTATATTAAGCATTTTTCATATAGTAAATTTGCATAGTATGTGGTAAATTTTATTTTATTAATCATGATATAATGCTTTATTATATGAAATTTCTATGTAAACTAGTGATATTTTAAGTATTTTGTTACAGTGAAGAGTTAAATGACCTACTTGGTAAGAATTGGTGTGCTGCTGATAATTGAAAATGATATATTTTTATTGTTGGTTTATTACATGATTTATGTTTTAATTTAGTTGACTATTTTAGTAACAGTTAAAGTTAGTATTTGATATCTGTTTGTATGACTTTGTTAAAAATAGTAGTACATTTATGAACATATATTAACATTAAGGATATATATGTGAAAAAGTATTTTTTGTGGTGCTATTAGTAGAATTATAAAAAAATTTATGATTGTAATATGTCAACTACATAGTTGTCACCTAGACATTAATCCACCACATACAACCTCTAACTCATGTCTCTGATCATATTATTACCATAAGAAAACTTTACGCTGAGCTTGCTTTTATCTCTTCAAACAAAAAACCAAAGAAGTGAGGATTTGAGAGCTTGAAGATTCGAAGCTAGGAAGAAACCACCTGGAAAATGATAGTTTTCTTGAGAAAATTTAAGTTTAAACCTAGATTTGAGAGGTAAAATGTATAGGAGCCAAGGTAAAACGTTTTTCTTGAATTAGATGAGTATTTTCATGCTTCTTGATGGGGTTTTTATAGGTTGTATGCTTATGGGCTGGTTTGTGAAAATTTCATGGAGGTAAAGATGTTTTGGTTAAATGGTGTGAGAAAAAGCTAAATTGAATGTAAATCCGTGTTTCTCTTATTGTGGTTTGATCTAAACATGTGTTTATATTTGGATTTGCTCTATTTTATATGCATTTTGGTCAGTGCAAGCATGATGTTTCAGAAAATGTTAAGCTGAAATTGTAGAAAAAAAAAAACATGCACAACATCCTTGATTTTGGGCTTCATATCTCCTAGACTACTTTGAGTTTGAAGCTAAAATTTTGTGGAATGATAATGAACATATAGAGCTATGATGTGTCAAATTTTTGTGTCAAAATGTTAACAGACAAAGTTTCGGTGAATTTTTCAAAATTAGGTCTTACTATTGGAATTTTGCTAGCAGTAAGCTAGATTTGCTTGTTTGTGAACCTTGACAAATTAATCCCAAATGATGTGAAATTTTGCACAAAGATTCTTTGATATGTTTATTGTTATTCTACAAATATTCATGACAATTGAGTTTGTATTCTAAGGTCAATGAATTTTTTCATTTTTTCATATCAAGAAGATGATTGCAAGTTAGTATATGTATGATTGTTAAAACTGTTTCTTTGTACTTGAATGGTTACAATATGAATATGACAGGTCAATACCACATCAAATTCATCAAGAAGGGTCCATTCTTCACACTTTCTTTAAGTCTTCTTAGATTTCAAGTAAGTAGAATCCTAATTTTCAAACTTCACATGAAATAATGGTATTTGCATTAGAAGTATTTTATATCCTTAATGAAGTAAATGATTTGTACAATTATGATTGTCTTAAGTACTTGTTTACAATAGCAAAATCTATTGTATTCCTATTTTATGTTTTAAGATAAAGTGTAGAATATGGTTTAATATCTGGGTAGGCAAGGGACACGGAAGGAACCAACGGACCCAAATTATAGTAGCGATATCCCTTGAGGCATAAGGTCTTCCAATATACGGTAGCCACTTGACTCAAAAGAATAGGTTCCAAAAACTTATGGCCTATGGGATACTAAGTTAGTTCTATACTTGACTAAAGCGCCATCAATTGTTTTTTATTGAAAATGTATTTTTTAACTAAAAATAGATACAATAGAATGCCATGGTTTAAAATACATGTTTGATCTCATGACATCAATTCTAGGTTCTACTTACTGGGCTATAGCTTATTTAGCTTCTTGAGATGGAAACGTTGATGTGTAGGAATAGAAGTTGTTTAAGTTGTTATGGCTGATAGGATGTTCTTATGCTGCTAATAAAAACTACTATGTTTTAAAAACTGTTGTGTCTGTTGTGTTTAAATAAGAGTTTGGAAACTTGTCTTAGAAAAGATATTTTTTATTTTTAAATATTATAATTTTTTTAATTTGTAATTTTTATCTAATACTATGATATGTAAAAAGATAAAAGAAGAGTTTTTTTTAAATAATTTCTGCATGTTTAAGTAAAGGTAGCATTCGCTAACTCGACCAGACATGTGTTTTGTCTAGTTAAAGATGGAGGGTGTTACACCTATGATGAGCAATGTGGTTCAGATGTTGGAGGGAAGCAAGGAAGTTACTCCACTACCATGTCCTTTTGGAGCACCTGCAATCTCCTGGCCCCATGCTAAGTACTGTAAGGGGTGGAGATGATGATGAGAGCTCCAACACATACACCTCAAGTGCAATGACTTTTGAGAAATTTCAACACGGATAAGGGCATTTCATTGAATAAGCTTCCATTAGTATGAAAAGCAACGGAGATCAAAAATCATTTAAAAAAAGAAAAAAGTCTGTAACAAGGTTCTGCATACATGTGCAATTTGTACCTACAGATATCATTACGCGTTTTAGAGCGGTACAAAGATTGTCACACCAAGAGAAAGGAAGCAAGCAAACGTGAGCATAAGGAACTTGGCCTAAAACTTAATAGAACATAAGAAACACGTTCTTTGGCTTAGAATACTTTCTTCCTATTCTACAGCTAACTCAATTTCAAATGAATTATTATGCACAGGATTAGAATTTATTTGTCCCAAAGTATTAGCAGTACTTGTTGTGGATGTACTGGAGCCCTCGGTGTTGCTTCCACACTTTACAGCACTTAAGCTCGGTTGAGGAGATTGGTGGTGTTCGAAAGGATATGGTGGTGGAGTAACTTCCTTGCTTCCCTCCAACATTTGAACCACATTACTCATCAGAGGTCTTGCTTCTGGCAAGTATTGAATACACCATAGAGCCACCATAAACATCCTCTCTGCTTTCTCTCTGTTTCTGTCTTCAATCCCGCAAAGTGAAAGCATCACCTCTATTTCCTTATGTTCATACATGTCCCAAGTCCATCTAGGAAGCCACTGTCTCGATTCGCTTAAACTCTCATCAAAGTGCCGCCTCCTTCCCACAATCTCGAAGAGAAGAATGCCAAAGCTATAAACATCACACTTGTGAGTCACGGGATAAGGCTTCCACATCTCAGGTGCAGCATACCCTGGTGTTCCTCTTCCACCGACCATGAGAGTGGTTTGGTTGCCTTCTCTATTGCATAGCTTCGCCAACCCAAAATCTGCAACCTTTGGATTGAGATTCTTGTCAAGAAGTATATTCCCTGGCTTAATGTCATAATGGATTATCTTCCTTTCACATTCTTCGTGCAAATAAGCTAGCCCTTTAGCTGTTTGTATAGCAATGTCATGAAGCTTCTCAAACCCGATTTCTTTGCTATCATTGAACAATAATTTCTCAAGTGATCCATTCTCCATGCACTCGTAAACAAGAGCTTTCATTGACGGGTCAAAGCAGAATCCATAGAGTCTTACCAAATTTATGTGGTAAGTTCTTCCCAAGGTGCCAACTTCAGCCATGAATTGTTCTTCAACTCTTTTGTCCCAGTTATTGGTTAGCAACTTTACAGCCAAATGAACTCCATTTGGGAGCAACCCTTTGAACACAACACCAAAACCGCCTGAACCCAATATGGTGGAGAATTTATCTGTGAATTCCTCGAGTTCCATGCTGGAGAATCTCACGGGCTTTTCTCTTGCAATGCTGCTTAGAAACCGCTCTACCGTTGCAAACTCCACTAGTGAGTTTGACGCCACTGGGAAATCTTCTTGCAGAATTTTTCCCTCGTTGGATGATGAAAGTTTTTGGTTTGATGCTTCTTCTATTATGCTAGTATCGCTTGTAGCAATCTTGGCATAAGCAGGGACAGCACTTCCTACCTTCTTCAAGCAGTCAATAATGGCGTATACAATCATTATGATCGCAACAATCACCACGATGGCATAAACTGGAAAATATATGAGTGGATATTATATTGATAAAGGAAAAAAAGGTCATGATTTTTCAAGTAAGAAAAACATAAGTTATAAATCTACCCCCAGAATGTCTAATTGGTTACCTTTTTTAAGCATGCTCTATTCTCCCTATCTAAAAACGTTATGATGCCTCATTTTTATATCCTTCACAAATAATTAACGTATATGCTTTTGGTATTTTGAATGGATATGTATGTAGACTAGTGAGGGGAAAAAAGAAAAAAGAAAATGAGAGAGAGAAAAATAAACAGACTTACTTTCATAAGCAGTCCAAGCTCTTGTTAAGGGGATAATATATTGCTAAGTGCTTATATATTCTAATCAAATATACTTACAGACTCTAATCTGTGCCTGACCAGTATTGTTGTCAAGATAAAGAATATATTTGGAATCCAAACCCATAATTAAAAGGGAAAACAAAAACAGAATCCGATACTCAAGTTTTTGTTCTCTCTTACTAGCAGAATGTCACCTAGCCAGTTCCAAACTTGCAAGTTATAATTCAATAAACAACTAACATGTCCTTTTTGCTAAAAAAATGTAATTAGCATGCAATATAACACAAGTATATAAGGATATATGTATATATGTGTATATATGTATACTTGAGCCTACCAAAAGAACCGATCGCTGCCCATTTCACTGAGGAAGAGATTTGATCTTCAAAATTGTTGAAGCCATTGTCAGGTGGACTATATGGGTATTCGCCATACACCCAATTGTCTTTACCGTTGTCTTTAACAAACTGAAGACGACCCATTTCTTCGTGCTACTAGCTGTAAACAGAATACTTGCAACAAAAAAAAAAAAAAAAAAGAATATGGGCAAATTGAAGAAGAAGAGGAAACTGAAAATTATAAAAGGGTCTTTTTTTGTTTTGTTTTGTTTTATCGGAATGATTATGTACAAGTATTACTTTAAATACATGTAGTTAATTTCTCAAAACGCGTTGGCCTTTTGACTTTCATGTTTTTATTGATTTTTATTCTGTTTTGATTGAACAGCAGATGAAGGGAAGTTTCCCCTCATTGTTGGTCAACTCAGGAAATGGCATATAACAGTCAAGCACGCAACAGGGAAAATGAAGGATTCCTTGCAAAGCAGGAGAGCATCAAAACAAAAAAGTCCAATACCATTTTTGTAATATTGGAAATTCCATTTCAATTGGTTGTTTAATTAAGTGTTTATACGCTGGTACCTATGGTTTTATGAGTAATGAGATTTTAACTTCCAGCAGAATGAATCCTTTTCAAACCTTAAGTCCCTAGCTGAAGTCACATCCATAGCCAATCAGAGCTATTGACTAGTAAGCTTGATGTGTTTATGGCATTGAGTATTCTTATATAACCCTATAGAGTTAGAATCTTACTATTTGTAAAACAATAAGTCTCAATCTTATTATAGTGTACTAACTAAGCCAAGACTATTTTCTAAGTAGGGTAGTTTTAATCCCAATGGGATGAAAAAGATTTCTCTCTCTTACTTTATATTGTTAAGGAATTCACAAGTATTAACAGGCATTAGTAGTGTTCCATATCACATACAAATAAAGAGTGCATTCTTAGCTTCGGACCTACAAATACGATCTATTTTTATGAGTTGCGGTACTAACCACTGGTGTCCTTGAGTACTTTTCATTTATTCCTCCTAAGCATTACAATAAGTCGCAGGTTTAAATTGTAGACATGTTAACTTTAAAAAACTATGAAAAACTTAAAAAGAAGATGAATTAAAGCAAAGAAGAGAAATTGATTCCCTATCATTTCAACTAACATTATGTTAGATTAGATGTCTTAAAGATTAAATGATGTAATAAGTCTTTGGAGACATTTAATCAAGACTATGTTTATTTATTTATATATCAAATATTGTCATCTTTATGTTTATTTCTGTTGAATGCATGATAAGCCAACAAAAAGTCTGAGATTGTTAGTCTAAACCTTTAAGATCGTGCATATGATGGATAGATTATACAGAAGACATAAATTTTAAAAGTAACAGTCTAAATAATAAGGTCTGCAATCGAGGGAGTAAGTTGGACACTTTATTCATGCTAAGATTGTTATATTGTCCACATCCCTTACAAGAGATGACTTGTCTTGGCATTGGAGTCAGATTCCACAAGTAGATACAT
The DNA here is from genome assembly GCA_946598075.1 of Artocarpus hirsutus. Classification (NCBI taxonomy): domain Eukaryota; kingdom Viridiplantae; phylum Streptophyta; class Magnoliopsida; order Rosales; family Moraceae; genus Artocarpus; species Artocarpus hirsutus. The sequence continues at coordinate 68,979 of CAMOHE010054058.1, forward strand.
TAGTATATTGTCACAGATGATGACATGTTAGATCGAGACAAAAGTTGAATTGGTTTGATTAATAATTCTGTTTGTTTAAATCAATTCACTTTACACAATCATATGTATTATATCTTAATCCTAAAATAAATTAATAGGCCCATATTCTTGACTTGTGTCTTTTAATGTACCAAAAGGTGACATCCTAATTTAATGATGATACATAAACCGGTATATTGAAAACATGACTCTTAATTGAAGTAGATGCGTTATTCATAGATATGAAATCTTGTAACACCCGCTAAATTTTCATGTTACAGATTATGTCATATTAGTAACGACGTTAAGTGTTATATTTATGTTATGTATTATGATATACGATATAATGGTACTAACCATTTTATTTTAAGTGTTATGACAGGTGACGGTCACTTGAAATTGATGTGCTCAAGTGTTCATGTTATTTACGATGCATATATTTAATGATGATTTTTGACTGATTAGCATATTTTTGGAGTAATTTTCCTCATTTTAGGAAATTAAACATTTGACTTTTGATTGATTGAAATTAATTGATAAGGTTTCCCATTTAAAAAAAAAGAACAAGATATGGTAAGAAGGAGCTAATTCTTGACTTTCCTTAATTTCCTATAATTTCACGTGAAATTTGCCCCCAATTAGTCAGAATTTTTGTTAAAAAAAAAGAGAGGATAGCCTCCTCTTGCACGCCATTTTCATTTTTTACGTTAACGCTCTCTCTCTCTCTTTCATTTTTTTTCTCTCTCACCCTCTCTTTTCTTCACATTCTTCTTCTTCATTTCCCTCTCAATTTTCTCTGTTACTAGTGAAAAATATACTGAAATTTCTTTGGGCTAATTCAAAGGAGTTTGACGAGGAATCGTTTTAAGGTAAAAACTCACTTTTCGGTATTTCTGAAATTTTGAGCACCCTTTAATCCGACTGCCATATCTTTCTCTACAAAGTTTATTTTGTTATGAATTTTTAATATGTTATTCATGTATATGTTATGTGTTAAACTCAAAATTTCACCTCAATTCGATTTTTCTACACCGAGATATGAATTTTCTTCTCTCTACCACTCACTGCTGATTTATGCTAAACAGTAATGTTGTATTGTATCTATGTTCCGATCCTTATATCTTTGCCTACAAATTTTCTTTTGCTCTAACATTTTAATATGATTTTCATGAATATGCTATGTGATGTTGCTCCAAATTTCGTGCCATTTGGTGTTGTGTAGGTGTAGATATTAAAAGTTAAAGCTCTATACCTCTTAATGAATTGATGTTGTTTGGTTATTTGTATAAAAAAACAAGTTTTTTGTTCAAGAAGCAAATATGCTTTGATTTTTACGAAATTTGGCAAATATGTTCATATATATGTTAAATTATGGACTGGAAAGTTTGGTGATGATTTGATTAATATTTTATGTGTTATGAAATTTTTATGGATGCTAGGTATTTAGACTGTTTTAACGATAAATTGTTAAACTTTTATTGTGTAATATTTTTGCATGATTATATAGTTTTATTTGGTGAAGGGAATTTTTGTGCTACTATAATTATATGTTAATATGTTGCCTTAAGAATTTTAGGTCATAATAATTTTATTTTAATTATTGGAAAATGATAAATGCATGAAACTCACTATTTGCACATAGGATGTATTTTTGGCCTCTGCCTTCTAAATCATGATTTGAGCTGTGTTGATTTATTTGAAGCTAATCTTTGGGTATGTTATAATTTTATGTGTCTATTATATGTGTTAATTTTTGTAGATTTTTCTATGGCATGAAAATGTGATATATGGACCTAAGTTAAAAATTGTTCACTGCCTAACTATTGCTGGCAGATTTCATGTTGAATGTTATATGACTTGTTTTAGATAACAAATGGAATTTTTATGACTAATGAAAAATCATAGTAATATATTTATTTGTCATCTTTATTCCTGCCAAATATGGTGTCCTAATTGTGTGTAAATGTTAAGTTATTGAATTTTTAATTCATGGAGGTCAGAAAATATTGTGATGATAGTTTTATTTCAATGATTAATGAAATGCATTATGAATTAATGTTTTAGAGAGATGAATGTATATGGATGTATTATGGAATTTGTTAGAAGTTTTGTGATATTGAATGATTTCATGGTCTCATGAAATAGAAGATAATTGTTATCTTTTAAATGAATGACATGAACACACTAAGGAGCGAGCACATCGAGACTGCGTTGACGTCACCTATAACTAAGGTTAAGTAACCTTATTGAGGTAAGTATATTCTCACCTGCAACATGATGTGTTTATGAAAAGTATGAGTTTATGAAAAGTTTGAAATATATGTTCATGATGGTTTTATGATGATTTCTCATAATGATTTTACATGAAGTATTATTTTGAAAGTTTATGCATGTTTTGATGATAATGTTATTCAAAACATGAAAGTGTAAATATATATATATATATATATGTATTACCTACATAACCGTTGCACACCCAATGAAATGTTAAGTTATGATATGATATGTTATGCGTTATGTTTGGTTTGAAATTAGCTACCCCTCTCCTCTCATGACGGTGCGCCTATGATGATATTAAGGGTGCAACACTTGGGCCCTTAAGATAAAATAAATAAAGTTTTAATATGGACAATGTAAAGAAAGATATGTTTCCTATGAAAATGTGCCTAGTGCACTATTATGATGATGATAATGATGATGATGATGATGTTCGTAAAATATTTTAAGTTGTGAGATTTACAAATGTACTTACTAAGCGTTTACTTATTCATGTTTACATCATGTTGCAGATAAGGGTAAGAGAACCAGGGATTAGGAGGAGGACCAAGACATGCGTGTGAGCTAAGTAAGATGAATTGCAAATGGAAGAGCGCCAAAGAATGATTTTATTTGATTTAAATTAAGTTTTACAAATTTGAGTATGTTTATTTAATGGACTTTTAAGATTTGAACTAGGACACTTTAACTTTATTATTTCATAAATTTTCTTCCACATTAAAACTGTATTTAAACAAATTTTCTTTTAATTGTTCGGCCTGCCGACCGTTACGGATCGGATTGCCGAAGAACTTTAATCGGCCTGCTGATTGCCAAGTATTGGCTTGCCGATCCTGTTGATTTTAAAACCTCATTTTGTAGAGCCTCAGGTGGCCTGCCGATATCTAAAGTTTGGCCTGCCAAACTGTGTATGTAGAATTTTATTAATTTTTTTTAAAAAAAAGTTAATTCAATTCTCTATGGTACTAACAAACTATTTACAGGATATTTATGAAAAAGCATATTGTTATAATTAAGTAAATTATAATTTCTCATAATAATAATAAAAAAAATGTGTATGTATGAATCCTGGGTATGCTTTTTCAAACTATGATTTCAAATACATGATTTTATTTATAATAGTTTTACTTTAATTTATGGTTAAAAGAACGAATGTAACAATATCTGTGACATCCGTAAAGGGGGGCGTTACAAATCTATAGCTCTTTTGTAGAGTTAATGATGTTCTCTTATAGGTATTATCCTGTAATTAGAAGACTGGAGCACTCAATCATTTGGATACATTGGTGCAACCGAATGGTATACTATTTATGAATAGGAAGTATTACAATGGTGGGATAATAGAACATAGATAAAAATAATTAGGAATGTAAAACAGAATTTACTTTTAAGTTGATTGTGAATATCTTATGGGGATATTACACATTATGATATGTTATAGAAAATAAGCTTATTAGAGCTTTGTAATTTTATAAAGATCAAGAGTGCAACTTTAAGCTCTTAGTGGTGTAGCGTTAGAGTTGATAATTGTAAAATATATGTATTTAGGATATGTTATTTTATAATTATTAGAGCTAAATTTATATATGTCCATCAAGTCCCCTTTGGTAGCTCATAATAATTCCTATAATGATACGGCATGTTTTTTTTATATATTGGTGACTTATGTTAGTTATTAGATTGGCTAAAATTTAATAGATTGGATTTAATAATTCATGTTATTTTATTAGTTGAATTAATTCAAATTAATTCAAGATAAACAAGTTAAATTATTTGGATAATATTTTTGTTTATATGGGATTATTTGCATATGGCTATTTTGATCAAACAGCTTCTCTATTGGGGTTATTTGAATTAAAATTGAGGCTCTATTTAAGATTCCACTATGAAATAAGATATTTTAAGATTTCCAGATTATCGCTTGGTCGGCAAGCCAGTGGCTAAGTTTGGCAGGCCGATGGAGCCAGTTCGACAGGTCGATCTCATAGATTGACAAGCCGACAGTGCAATAATCTTGTTACGCGTTTTTTATGTGTTTTGATCAAAAGTTTATCTAAACTTGAATTTTGAAGCCTAATATGTTAGGAATTGACCCCAGTTCGACCACTATGTAAAGGGACATGTTTTTCATTGTTCTGTGGATCATTTGAGAAGTAAAAAGTGAGTACTTTAGTAAAAGAAACTTTGAAACTCTTAAAAAGCTATTGTTCTACATCTGGAATCTTAACTCTAGGCTTTCTTAAGTGGTTGGAAGGAGAGTCACTAAAGGAGAAGCTATACAACATGCGACCACCTGCATTTTGATCGAGGATAGAAAATAGCAAATAAAACCAGTTGGTTAAGTCTTTCTCAGAAGGTTCTTTTGTAGTCAAACTTTTTGTAATCTTCGATATAAAAAGGGATATGTAAGGTTTGTTATTAATTTATGTACTTAGCATGTAATACTTTTTATTTGGGAAAAACTTTGATTTAAAAATTTTAAAATTCTGTTGTGCATTATTTTTCAACAATTGATATCAAAGCCACAGTTTTATGTTAATTTTACGAGTTTGTGATCATGTTGTATACATAAATTATGTGATCTTAATCTCTCCTATGCTTGAATTTAATTTTTTAGAGAGTTAGAACTCTAAGTTTTCTATATATAATTAAATGTTGTTATGACATTATGTGGTGGATGTTTATTAATTAATTATGGTTAATTAAATTTTGGTTTAATTATTACATTAATTAATTAATTTTGCTGGTTATGGTTCTTTAGAGGTTAGAATATGTATTTAATTTTTTTATGTAATTAGATGATGGTCTGTTATCATCGTCTAGGATATATTATTTTAAATTTGATTTGTAAAATTATATTAAAATAATAATTTGAAGTAAAGACGAATCTAGAAGATGGAGATGATTGGAGTTCTTTATGTTTGTTCTGAGCTTATAAATTTTTATATTTTTGAATTGTTGAAAAATAAATTAAAAATTGCTTAAAAATTATTTTTACAAAAGTTTAGAAAAATACTGGTTCAACGTCGGTCAATAGGCTTATTACCTAGTATTGGTAGACTGATGGTCGTAGATCGACAGGCCGATCTCACAAATTGGCAGGCCAGCAGCTGGCAGAATCATTTTTTAAAACAATACATTTTTCAATGTAGTTTTTTATTTTTATTTTTAAGACCACAATTTTAAGAAACATGAAACTTTATGACAACCAAAAAAATAAATTTTTGATCTATATGAAATCAAAGAATTGAAGATAAATGCCACATGAAGAAGGATACAATGAGAAGATACAAGATGAAGAATCAATAATTTGTTTAGATTGATCTTTTGTAATCTTTATTTTTTTTTTCTCTAAGATGGAACCATGGTATTATGGCTTTTTATTATATTGTGTGTACCTGCGCATGTTGCTTTGCTTGTTTGCATTACAATTTGTTTTACTACGTATGTTAATAATATGCCATATAGAATATGGAGTGTAGCTCATTAAAAATTATTCATGCATGTCAACATAAAACCTTGTTTTTAAAACATTAAGTGGGTAAAGGTTTTCGAAGAGAGGACCTAAGGCTTCGATCATTGGTCCATAAGTACCATATGGTGGTTCTGACCTTTAGGAAAGGATTTCATCATGTACTGGGTTGGATCTTAAAAGGGATAATTTACTTTAATAAGATTTATTATTGTACACCCCTAAGTGGCGATTATAAGTCATAGATAAAGTAGTTGAAACGATGATCATACACTTAAGATTAATTTTATTATTAATCTCCCCTAGGAGCTTTGTTAATAAAATTAATGGCCAAAAAAATATTATTGGTATATACTAGTTCAGACGAGTCTTAGATGGCATATATTAATCAAAGGGGATCTATGTTCCTAATTGAATTTAGAAAGTCTCCCCTAGGTGGCTTGTTGAATTCTAAGTTAGGGATTATCATTATAAGGTTGCGAATTTTTTCAAGGTTTTGATAATAAACACATTATGTGCTTACATGTTAGTGTTATTTTACGAAACTGTTGTGGAATGTTTGTTTATATTTGGTATATGATTCTTTATTATAGATCAAAATGTCTACAAATGCTTTATCTTCGATACTCGATAAAAATACATTGACTAGTGAGAGTCATAATTGGAAAAGAAACCTAAATATCATCATTTCCTTTGAGTAACTAAAATTTGTGCTAACCATATTATGTCCTCTTGAGCCTACTGGTGAATCTATTAACAAGCAGATCTAAATATATGATCGTTGTTACATTATGGCTAGTATGAATAATGTATTACAGGCTCAACATGAGGATTATCAGACTACTATGTAGATCTTAGATAGTTTGGAAGACATATTTGGAGGCCAAGCCTTAACGAAACAACAATCGGCTCTTTGAATGCTCCTCAACTACAAATAAAGACTAGGGACTCTTGTAGAGGAGCATATGATATTGGTTAGGGGTTACCTCGTTGAGGCTTAAACCTATGAAGCTTATATTGATGCTGAGTCACAATGATCATGGCTTTTGAGACTCTCTCTAAAGGGTTCATCCCATTTAGAGCTTCATAAAAATTGAGCAATGGACAAGATGTGACCTTAACTAAGTTAATAAAGTAGTTATGGGAATTCAAGAATTTGATCAGGGAAGCCCCAGCTGGTGGCAAGGCAAACTTGATGGTTGCATCTAGTTCCAATCCTAACTCTGGGAATGGAAAGAAGCAGAAGGCTAAGAATGGGAAGTCTTCTATTCTGAAAAAAGGCAAGGACTAGAAGAAGAAGAAAGAGAAGAAGAAGAGGAGGAGGAGAAGGAGGAGGAGGAACATAAAAAAGCTAAAATGCTTTTTTCTACGGGAAGGTTGGGCATATTAAGAAGAATTGGAAAGACTTTCAATCTAGAAGAGGTAAGTACTAACTTTTATTTATTGAAACTTGTTTAGTTAAGGAATCAAATGACACTTGGGTCATAGATTCTTGAACAACTAATTATGTTTCTGTTTCTCTATAGGGGGTTCAACTTATCGGAAAGTCTACTACATGAGTACTTCATGCTTCAGATGGACAGTGGATCCTTAGTATTAGCTGAAGCAGTGGGAGATGTCCATCTTCACTTTGATAGTTATAGGATTTTAGTTTTGAATGATTGTTTTTATGTTCCTAGACTTAAAAGGCATTTAGTTTCTGTTACTTGTTTGTTTAAAGATTCTTGTAACTAGTACAATCGGGGCTATTAATGATGACATTTTTTTGCTATGACAAAAGTCATCGTAAATATTCTAGCAGTTGCAAAAATAAAACGTCTCAAATGTGGATCCTTACGCACCACCATATTCTTATAGCTGAAGATTTGTGTGATGACATGTCGACGCACATTCTAACATATTTGCCTCAACATGTCATCATAAATAATTAAAAAATATCCTTTTATATTTACAATGACATGGCACCTAAACCTACATGGCTCGAAGTTTTCTCACGTCACTACGTAGTTATTTGTGATGACATTGTCATTGCAAATAATAATTTGGTACACATGGCAATCACCTGGTTATTATTTGCCACAATAAAGTCGTCGCAAATACTAATGATATACAACTATGTTGGACTGTCAATCACAATGATGGTGAGATTATTTGCAACAACAAAGTGAAAATTTTAATTTTTTGCCAAAATTTTAGCAGAGAAAAAGGCAGTCTAATTAATATTATTTATCACAAAAAGTTGTTCGATACTCATCCTATCTAGCTTAAATAAGACGTCGTCTTTTTGTTACCTTTTTGTGATGATATTTTATCAATTTTACGAAGACACTTATCATCGCAAAAAGTTCTATACATAAAAAGTTTGCAAAACCTTTTCCCTTTTTTCCACGATTTTCTCTTCTCCTCTCCAGCGATTCTCGCTTCTTCTCTGCCTATTTTGCCTCCCAAAAGCTTAAAAAAACTCATTTTCTTGCATTTTTCTTAGATATTTATAATAATCTTCAAGAAAACTAAAAAAAAAAAAAACCCAAAAATCACAAAAAATCCATATTTCCCAAAAAAACTCCATCGGATTTCTTCCCCTGCCACCGTCATGGTTGTCACTGTTCTGTTGGTGCCAACCGTTGAAATTCGAACCCCTGGTTTTGTGAGTATTAGACTGTGTAAGTTTTTTGGTTTTTTATTTTATTTTAGAAAAATGTTAAAAAATATTGATAATCACATTATGTTGAGAAATTTATGTTATGTCGTTGTGTTATATTATGAAGTTTTGTTATTGTCGAGAAATTGGTTGTTTCTATTGTTGAAAAATTTGTGTTATGCGGTTATGTTATGTTGAGAAGTTTCGTTTATGTTGAGAAATTGGATTTTTTTTTTTTTTTTGTGATGTTTGTTTAAGTGGATAAATGATTAAGTTGTTGTTGTTTAAGTTGTTTTAAGTTGTTGATTAAGTTAGAATTTTTATGTTGGTCAAATTTTTATTATTGATATAAGATAGTTTATAAGTTGCTTCAACCTTTTATAGTTAATAAAAATAGAAAAAAAATAATTAGTAATGTAAAATTTACAAATATTAAAGAAATAAAATTTCCTTAAACAAGAAAAGAAATAAGATTTAAAAAATTAATTAACAATGTAAATATATTATTTACAAATAGAAAACAAACTAAAAAAGATATAAAAATTTAGAATTAATTAACAACTTTAAAATAAAATAATATAGTCTATTACTTTAATTAATAAGTAATTAGTATGAAAAAATTAATTTAAATTTAAATTATATAAAAAATTAGAGATAAGATTATCATAAAATTTGATAAGATTTCATAAATTTAATAAAAAGTGGTTGTGCTTTTTTAATATTATAATTTAATAATTATAATATTAATGTTAAGGATTAATTAATTAATATAATGTTTTAATTAATTGATATGAAAAATAAATTGAATTTAAAATATATGTTATTATAAATGGATGAATCATTGTAATATTAGCGTTTATGAAAATTAAAAATTAATTTTGTTTAATAACAATAAGAACAATAGAATTATCATACAATTTGATAACATTGACATAAAATTTAATAAAATTGTAAATTGAATAAAATTTAATAAATGGTTCAACACTCGTCTAGAAAAGAAGAAAGTTCAACATTGCAAAAATAGAACAAGCAAATTTGTTAGGGACCCGTAGTACGAGAATGAACCATTCAAACTTGCATCTCAAGCAGAACAAGTGTTTCATATAGATGATTTATTTAACGGTCCAAATTAGAAAGTTGTTGAACACTTTAGACATCGACATATATGAGATCTTCTCGAAGCAGATGTGGATGACATGACGATAGTTCAAGATACAGAGTTTGCAAATGTTGAGTTAATAGTGGAACTACTAGATAATGACATCTTGACATGGAATCGCCCTAGTATATCATCTAATGTTATCACATCCAATGTTGATTGACTTTTAAAAGACAAGTCTCCCAAAGAAGATGATAAATGGGATTTGCAAGAAGAGGAGGATGAAACTTTCGATGAGTACGTTGAAGTCAAAGATGACGCTCTGAAGACAATGATGACGTTAATAATGGTGGCAACATTCAAGACATTAGTAGTGACGAAGAATATAAATTATGTATAGTGGCCCTTTTTCAATATACATGTCATTTTAATATTATTATAGAACATAATTATTATAGAAATTACTATAGTATTAAATTATGGTATTAAAGCTTTTATTTGTCAATGATTGGATATGTCTGGACAGGTTGCTACATGTGTCGGCTCTTTAGGTGGAGCACAGCCTCCACCCTACCCGTATAGAGTGTCATCACACTATCAATCGAGTATGTTACAACCTAATTTAATTTGAAAATGGAACCTTTGTGTACTTCTTTGTATCTTCGCTCAACTAATTTTAATTTGAAATGTTGATTGATGTTTAAAGTACCAGATGTTGCACATGCTATCATTCCAATCAAGGAAATGTGAAGGGTCATGAGATCGCCACATAAATATAGAAGTACAAAAAGATTCCAGTTACATTTGATGAGGTTGGCGGTACCTAGAAGGCGCATGGGTGGTTCAAGTTGTAGTTTGAAAGTGCCATTGGTATTTACACTGGAAATGCATGAAAGACAAATTCAGCAGCCCATATTGGAATTCATCCAATTTCATCCTTATAGAACATAATTTTTATAGAACGTAATTATTATAGAACATAATAAAAGTAATTATTATGATCTTGAATATATTACAGGATTGGTTTGCTCTGGAATATCAAAGGTTGGACAGTATCCTTCGTGGTGTAGTTGATAGGGAGGCATCCAAGTGCTATAAGAACTGGAAGAGCAACCTCCACCAAAACTTCAAAGCACTTGGAGGATCAGTAAACGAGGCACAAAGTCAAGTAAACCTCCCCACGAATCTTTGGTAATTCAAGCAAAAAGATTCCGTTGCTGCAATAGGTTTATGTATGAGAAAGTTCAAGTAATTATATATCTACTAAGTTTGTTATTTATTATATATATATATATATTGATTTCAATATTGCTAATGCTAAACAACTATAATAAACAGAAAAATAGGCGACACATAAAAACAATCGTGGCAATAGAAGTGGTCAAGTTTGCATAGTCGGATATCCATCTTCCAACATTACGAAAAGAATGTTAGTAAGTTCTTTTAATTACAAGCAATCTTAAAAGTTATCAAATAATATATTATTCTAACACATTCAACTTATTGTTTACACCAATAGGTGACCTAGTAGCCGATGTCTCCCATAGAGAACAGAACAGACTTGCATCAACATGGGAAACCTTGGGTTTAATCCTTAAACACAGTAGACTTTTGTAAGTAGTTTAAATTTTCAATATTATCTTCTCTTATTCAAATTACTTTGTGTATTTATAAGATGTGTAAACTGTTATTTGTGTAGAATACTATGGCATGGGAGAGACAAACCTAGATGATACAGTCTGCTTCCTCCTCAACCACAACTGCACTTAACAAGGAGGGAATTTTGGAGCATGTCCTAGATAGACGCAGAGACATCGAACCAGACTAGGCCCTACACTCCTGCAGAGAATTTACTTTGGTGGCATTGATTCATCCTTTAGCTATCGATGGGAAAGAACGTCTTCGACACTATTGACGCGCATGTGGAAGATTTTCTACGAAGATCGGCCAAGTACAACAAGAATATATATCAAAGCCACAAGAAGCTGATTGAGTTGGTAGGCCATTTGCTATTCCTCCAACTTTTGTTTGTCTAGATCCTCCGCCTCCTCTAGATGTCACTAACTACAACAATGACGACACCGGCAATGCTACAAAATTTAGGGGGTTAGATTATATTTTCTTCTTTGTTCAATATTTTGACACATTACATGTGGTTTGGTTTTTATTTGATTATTAAAACAATATATTATCAATTGTCTTTTTTAATATTAAATATTTATTTTAATTATTATAATTCGATTATTTCTATTTAAAATTAATAACAATTATTAAAAAATTTTAAAAAAGTACTAAAAATATATTAAAAATTTGGATAAAAATTGTTTAAATACTAGAAACAGAAATATATTTGTGACAACTAAAAAATCGTCATAAATAATAAGGTCACATCAGCATCAGTTCATTTTATTGTGACCACATTTTTAAAATTTGTTGTCACTAAATATGTTTGCCACATCACACAACGACGAGCTAGACGACATACTTGTAGCAACATTTTTATGATTATTTGTCGTTGCAAATAACAATGTGACAATGGTATCATCGTAAAAAAGTTATTTGCGACTTATTATTAGCGACAACTGAGTGGCAACGACATGTCATCATAAATACTTTTTTTGCGATGACTTTTTATTTGTTGCGATATTTTTTGTTGTCACAAAAGGCCCTATTTGTAGTTGTGTATTTAGTTTCTTTTAATAATAAAGTTGTGAGTCATAAAAAACAAATTTTTTATCTATAGTTGATGGATGGAAAACAATCTTCACTTTATTAAACCTAAGATGGGCTTATTGCTTAGCATTGAGATTAACGATAATTCTAAAAGACTTAAAATTTCTCACTCTAATAAGTCTTATTTTTGACACTTGCGATTAGGCAATATTAGCCTGAATAGGATTCAAAGATTGGTAAGGGATGGACCTATTTAGAGGTGAAATCTATACTACAATGTGAATCTTGCTTGAAGGGCAAAAAAGTCTAAAATATTGTTCGGATCTAAGGGCAATCGAGCCGAAAGAGTTCTAAAACTCGTGCATAGTGATATTTGTAGTCCCATAAACATCTAGGAGCGAGGAGGATATGAGTACTTTGTCACTTTCATGTGCTAGGAAATCGTGTGTGGGTTTGCTTCAAATTAGTACAAGGCCGGCTTTGAGAGTGAACATACATATGTTTATATATGTATATGTATGTGTGTGTGTGTATTATATTCTTAAGAAGTGATATGCCAAATACTAACATTTAAAGAGCTAAGGAAAGCTAGAAACAAAAAAAAAAAAAAGAAAGAAAAACAAGTCCCTGCTTTATGTGAAAGTACATCAATATAGAGGTGGCAATAATTGTGTTCGTGTTGTGTTTGTGTCGGCACTTTTACAGCACGACACGTTTAGCCTAAAAATATACACGGCACGATTAATAAACGTGCCAGAAATGTAAACTTGAACACGATATGCCTATGGCACGCATAACACGGTACGACACGATTAACACGATTATTAAACGTGCTGTGACGGGTTGACACGATAACTACACGCATATGACATGTTTATGACACAATTAACTAAAAATTAAAAAAAATTAATTTTTTTTTAAAAAGCCAATAATAAAAATTAACAAAAATACAATATCTAATTAATATTAACCTACTATAAATATTTCAAATATTTTATTTTTAAGTTTAAATGTGTGATAAATAGGAGGGTCGTGTCGTGCCATGTCAACATGTTTATGGCCCGTTTAATTAAACGTGTTAAGACGTGTTTAGCGTGTTAGCACGAATTCAGCCCGTTTATTTTCGTGTTATTTGTGCCAACCCATTTATAGCACAATTAATAAACATGCGGTCTAAACCTATTTATTTTGTGCCATTTTTATATCGTGTCATCTTGTATGTCTGAAATTGCCAGCCCTACATCAATGTATGCAGCAGAAGAAAAAAAACCGTCAGAGTGAATATATTGATATTGTCAATGATTGAATATTCAGAGAAAGCAAACATATGAGGTTAAAAGGAAAACGTGTTTTGGGTCTTTGACCCGGTTCATTTGCCAAAAAAAAGAAAAGGCGTTTTGTTTCATAAAAATTCCTAAAATATTAAAATAATTTACATTGCTAAGTTATAGTAGTTTAAGAGCTAGAATAAGAGACCTAAAAGAAGAACATTTACTTACCCACTTAACATTGCACTACAATTTCCCTATCAAAATAAAAAGAAATTGTAGCTGATGAAACTGTAAAAGTGTATATTTTACAGGGTTTAAATAATTTATTTATGCATTTATTTCTCATTAAATCTTCTAATTAATAGCATTTTTGTGTTAATAAGTATTTTTGTGTCTTAGAGTGTAAATGTATTTAAAAATGTATTTTCAGTATGTTTTTATGTTTAATGATATTTTTGGTAATTTTTAGAGTCGTTTTGGTGTGTTAAATATATATCTTGTTTGTAAATAATGAAAACCATAAAAATAATGTTGTGTGATTTTATTTTAAGTCTTAAAATATTTGTAACTAAGTTTTGAGTCTTTAAATATGTTTTAATATGTTTCTAGTAATTTCTAAAAATAATATCGAGTCTTAAATAGTATATCCATTAAGGTTTGTTAATTTTAGAAGTTTTTATCTATTTTTAATTAATTTTATATGTTTTAATGTAAAATAAATATTTTTAATATTTTTGTAAATATTATGTTTGTAAAATAATTAATTTTAGTGTATTTGTAATTTTAGATTTGAAATCTAGAGGAAAAATGGAGCAAAACGGTGCAAAAAGTGACAAAATCGGATATCAAATGCATGAGGAAACAAACAAAAAAATTCAAAT
>CAMOHE010054060.1:0-31789 GCA_946598075.1 Artocarpus hirsutus
AGCAACGATATAGGCTTATTGCACGAAACCAAGAGATTTCTATCAAAGAAATTTGAGATGAAGGATCTTGGTGACGCCTCTTTTATGCTGGGCATACAGATACACCGAGATCGCTCTCGGGGTATTTTAGGATTATCACAAAAGGGCTATATCGAAAAGGTTCTCAAAAGATATGGCATGCAGGATTGTAAACTAGGTGATACCCCTGTGGCTAAGGGAGACGAGTTTATTCTCAATCAGTGCCCTAAGAATGATTTTGAGGTCAAGGAAATGCAGAAGATTCCTTATGCGTCAGCAGTAGGGAGTCTGATGTATGCTCAGGTTTGTACGCGACTGGATATTGCGTACGTTACAGGGATGTTGGGCAGGTACTTAAGCAATCCTAGAAAGGATCACTGGGTAGCAGCCAAACGAGTCTTGAGGTATTTACAGAGAACAAAGGACTACATGCTCATGTATCGAAGGTCGGAACAGCTTGAGATCATTGGGTATACTGACTCCGATTATGCTGGATGCCAAGATAGTATAAAATCTACGTTGAGCTATGTCTACCTTCTGGCTGGAGGTGCTGTCTCTTAGAAGAGTGCTAAACAGTCTCTTATAGCATCTTCTACGATGGCGGCAGAGTTCATAGCATGTTATGAGGCATCCAATCATAGAACATGGCTGCAAAATTTTGTCACAGGGCTGCGCCTAGTGGACAGTATTCAAAGACCACTCAAGTTATTTTGTGACAATAAGTTAGCAGTTTTATATTCTAACAACAACAGGAGCTCGACGAAGTCAAAGCATATAGAGATCAAGTTCCTAGTTATGAAAGAAAGAGTTCAGAGTGGACAGTTGTCTATAGAGCACATTGGCACAAACTCCATGGTTGCGGATCCGCTTACTAAGGGATTGCCACCCAAAATGTTTCATGAGCACACTGCTCGTATGGGTGTCATATCATTTCAGGATATTCAGTTTTAGTGGGAGTTTGTAATTTTAAATGTTCTTTTGATATAGACATTTTCAGTTATTTCAGTTTATGAATATTTTAATGTTATTTTCTGTAGAAATAAAGGTTCAATTTATTCACACTCTGATTTTGATATGGTTTGATCTCACTAAGGTTTTCAGGTGGACTAATTGGAAATAGGCATGTTATGATCACATTGCATGAAATTTTCATGCTATACATCCATGCTTGATCTTGTCGTTATTTGTATTGGTATATGTGATCATTGATGGGTCTAGTTACGACATATGTAACGAAGGTCGCTTTGGTCCTATATTGATGTGGTTAATGGACAAGATTGTTGAGATGCATAAGGTTTTGATAGCAAAATTCATGAGCTCATAAGGTATAGTTCGCATTTATAAAGTTTCATATATAGCCCAAGTGGGAGATTGTTGGATCATAATCCAATATATGGGCTAATATATTTAATAAATGTGAATTAAAGGCTATCAATAAGGTTGCCCAATTTAAAGTGATCAATTTGGTTTTTTGGGCTTTTAATGCATCATTAAGTGTGGGCCTCCTATGTGTAGAGACTAAAAGGGTAATTACTAATTTTATGATGGGCTAAATTGGTAATTAAGGATAATTGCTAGGGTTTCGCAATTATATAAAGATGTTGTGGTCCCCAAGTCAGTACGTACATTATTTTTCTGTTCCCCATCTACAGAGAAATTACACAGCATTTTATGAAGGAGGATTTACGTACCAGACTTAGAAGATCCTCAACCAAAGGACTCAAGAATCACATTCAATCAATGAATTCAGGTTAGCTTCCGCATCTTATTAATATTCTTGATGATTTGATATGAATGATCCTGGATGATAATAGTTTTCATCACAGTTTTGTTCCAACACCTCCTTCTAGAGGCAGAATGTTAGAGCAAAATTTTATCCAACACTAATCTAATGTTCTTAAACAAACAATTGTAATTAAATGAAAAGTATGCTAAGTAAATTGGATAAGTCACTCAACAAATACAATAACCTTAAGAAAATAACAAGAACAAAGTAAGAAAATCTCAAGATAATTGTATTCAGAGTTATCCCTTTTTCCTCTCAAATTGAGGGAATTTATAGTACATTAGAATGAAGGAGTTTAATTCTCCTATTAATCTTATATTTATTTCTCTTTAATACTTGATAAAAACTCTTCAACTCTTGAGTGTTAAAACTAATAATTCATTCAACAATATTTAATCATTGGTCATTAATTGCTTGTAATCATCAACCATTTCACTGCTTGATGACAGTGATAACCCTTGTATTCCTATGACGCTTTATCTTCCGAAGGTTGCACTTGGATGTCTAGGTGTTTAGGTGTCTTGGTGTCTGGATGTCCAGTTGTCCAGGTTCCAGGTGTTTGGGTGTCTAGGTGCTCAGGTATTCGAGTGTCTGGGTGTTCGGCTGTCCGGATGTTTGTGTATTTGGGTGTCCGGTTGTTCGTGTGTTTTGGATGACCGGGTTTTCGGCAAGCCTTTTTGAAAGAATTATCACATCATAAAGCATGCATTATGTTTTAAAACTTTGTTTGGCATTTATAATATCTTTTAATCATTTGCATTTATAATATCTTTTAATTTCAATCTCTTATTCATTTCCAGGAAAACAAAACTCTCATTCAAGTCACACGGCAGGTGCCATTTTGTTTGAAAGCTAGTTGAGTTATTTTTATCATGTAATAGTTAAACGCAGGCACACGTGCGTATTTAGTTATGATAATTTTTCTTTTCATACAAGAATTTGAAAGCATGTATGAATCAGTATAACATGCTTTTGAACAAAAGATTTTTGATTCAACAAAGTTATAGAAATTTTATTGAGGATACCTATAAGAAGTAAAATTGCTTTTAAGTATGACATATTTTAGGGAAAAAAATATTCTCTAATAGGGAAATTAAAAAACTAGAGTCTGACAATTTTGAACACGACATAATGACACGATATGAAAACGACACGATATAAACGGGTTTGAACTGCATGTATATTAATTGGACCATAAATGAGTTGGCATGAATAACACGAAAATAAACGTGTTGGATTGGTGCTAGCACGTTTAACACGCTTTAACACGTTTAATTAAATGTGCAATAAATGTGTCAACATGACACGTACGTTTATAGCACATTTAAGCTGAAAATAAAAAAAAAAAATTCCAAATTTTGCAAACCTTGCACCCAATGGGTGTTTTATTACTCTTTCTATCACCACACCAAATTAACGTCTCACATCAAAAGATAGGCTTTTTTTATTTGTTATGGTTTTACTGCGCTTCTCAAACGTCCCATATTAAAAGCACACATGAAGTCTCTCTCAACTCCACCCTATATATTATAAGCACTCGGTTTCCTTTACTTTTGTGCGTTGCCATAAAGCCTTCTAACTTTAAAATTGTTCTTCAATTTGAAGAAAAAATTGAGTTTAAAATATTTAATGATTAAATATTATTATATTTTTTATTTTAATATTTAAAGCCTTTTAATTTTGGAAAGACTTGTAGGATACTTAGAAAATTGAAATGAAATTTTTTTAAAAAAAATTATATAATAAAAAAATTGAAATGAAATTTTAAAAAAATTATATAATAAAAAATTATAAAATTTATATAGTAAAAAAATAAACAGTAAGTTTTGTTTTTAATTGTGTCATTAAACGTGTCATAATCGTGTCAACCCGTCACGGTACGATTAATAATTGTGTTAATTGTGTCGTGTCGTGTTACGCATGTTATAGGCGTGTCGTGTTTGTGTTTGTATTCCAAACACGTTTATTAATGTGTCGTGTTTGTATTCAATGCAATCGTATCGTATTGTAATCGTGTTAGCATAAACACGGCATGTAATACGACTTTGTCAACCTTATAAAAAACAATAGCAGCCATTAAAATTACATTGGACAGATGATTTTAAGCAAGGACAAATAACAAATGAGGTTGTAAAAAACAAAGAACAAAAAACTAGTTTTTTAAAACAAAACTAATGAAATTATTGTAAAAGAAAAAAAGGTGTTACTTTTATTTTGACAAAATTGCCCCAATTCTTTATATGGATGGATATATATATATATATATATATATTTTATAGAAAAGCTGGATATTTTTTAAAGGTAATTAATAATATATTATCTTAAAAAACATATATAATTAATTATATTTTTTAGATTATATAATTTACTATTTATAGCATTTTTCCTAAAACTTGATTAGAATTCTTTTAAAACAAATATAAAATTTGGCACATCAATCATTTTTTTATTAAAAAAATTAATTGACGGTATATTGAAAAGGGAAAATAAAACATTTTAAAAACAAAACAAAACTATTGAGAGCATTTAGAAATCAAGTTAAATCATATTCAATACAAATATTAATGTTAATGTTTTATTTATCATTAAGATGTAAAAATTTGATATGATTTTATTTTATATTTTAATGCATAATGCTATTTAAAATATCATATTTGTCTTTTGTCATAATTATTAAACCTTAAAATTTGTAAAAATAAAACTTTTAATATTAAGATAATTTAAAAAGTAAGAATGTTGTAATTATTAAAGCAAAAAAGTTAATCTATCAAACAATAAAAATATGTTAAATTTTGTAACAAATACTTTGCGGCAAATTTGCCACAAAGTTTAACATATACAATTTCAATGTAAAAAGCATTGTATTGAAGGATTTCTTTGACACTTACATGTTAAATTTATCATTGATATATCAACTTAATATTACATTAGAGATACTCTTACAATTTAAAGTTAAAATTTAAACATTATAACAATTAAAAGCTTTATATTATAGCATATTTTTATTTTACGTAAGAGTTTAATACAATAACAATTAAAACTTTGGAGCTAAATCTTGGCTCTAAACATACCCAATCTTGAAGAGATTTTTAAAAATGACTTTTTTAAAAAATTTTATTTGATCAATGACCTTTTTTTTTTTGCATTAAAAAACTAACATTTTAAGTATGAAAACAGTTTTAATTTTTTTTGTTTTTACCCTGATTAGGTCCCTCTCTTCGATACAATTTTTTTTCTCTTTTCTCTAAAAAAAACTAAGATAATTTTAATGCTAAAAAAAGACCTTTTAAAAAAAAATCATTTCCTTAATTTTATTTTTTCCTTTTAACCCATTTTTTCAAAATATCCCCCAATCTTGTTGTCGCTGGAGTGCAGTTCGAATCTGTCCCTTTTGGAGTTTCAAGCTGCCATCGTCGGAGTTCGAAGCACAGATCGACGTCAGCGCTGAAATTCGACGCGAGACGAGCTGGGCGGGATGTTCGTTGGTGGATCTGGGCGAGAATGGGCAAGGGCCGCTCTGGGAAAGAGTAGGCTAGGATGGGTCTGGCGGAGGACGGCGGCTCTGGGTGAGATCAGTCCAGGGCATGGTGGACCTAGGTGGAGGAAGGTGGGCAGCGTCTGAGCACTGTGAGGCGAGCATCGCTGGGTTTCGCCTCGTGAGGAGCAACGCTGGGTTTTGAGGGGCATGACGTCGATAGGTTTCACCGGGGATGGCCGTTGGGTTACGGGTCATAACGGCGGCGCGGGGCGGGGGTGGTGGTGCAGTGGTCGGGCGGCAATGTGCAATCTTCATCAGATTTGGTTTTATTTTGAGGGAGTAAATTCACAAAGATGTAGAAGGCAATTCGGGTGCAAAAAAACAAAAAATTAGATGTGGAATGGAATTGTTTTTCCACCCATTTCTTTTAGAAAAGACAATTACTTCAAGTTTCAGAATCGTAATTCCATAGAAACGGGTATTTTTAAAGTTAAAAATTGAATCAAACAATGAAAAAGCCCTCGAGTGATTGCCTTTCCATTCCCGTGCTAAACCCTCAAACCAAATACCACCTAAATTGTTATTGCTTAATATTTGAGAAGCTAGAAGTCAACCCAAAATACATGCGCAAATATATTTTAGCCCAAAACTAAAAGCATGTACAACACCGTCTCTATTTACAACACATCAATCTTGGGTCCAATTCATCCCCGTAAAAGAATTACAAAATAGAAATATTACTTGTTTGTTTACCCCCAGAAATAAGGTGACTAAAGTGAAAAATATATAACAACATAAAGGGTTTGAGACCAAAGAGTGCTGAATAAAGAGAGAGGACCCTGGAGCCCACAAAAAAAAAAAAAAAAAAAAAAGAAGCTGTGAAGAAAATTGCTGAGACGCATATACCTGGGGGCACATATTTGATCAGTCAGTCCAAGTTTCACAGATATTTGCTTGTCTTAGTTTTCTCCCTGTGGCAAAACCAATAAAGCTGAATATTGCATCACAATCGAAGATATTAATCTCTGGTATATGATGCTAGAAAAATGTAATCCCAAAACATTACGAATCTTCCATTCCCCCAACTTGTTAATCACCAATAATCTCCACAAGAACAGGAACCGTCTATAAAGTGGTGGAACCGGTTAACGTCTCTGACAATTATGTCTCGTTGAAAGATTTTGGATATGAATTTGGTGGCTGTATGACAGTCGACACAGATTCGAAGGTTTTTCGTCACGCGTATAACAGCACTAGGACTAGTATTTAGGAGTCCAAAAGCAATGGCAAGCTTTTCACTATGAGTGATGAGGTTATGCTCTTTCTCCTCTTCACAAACATCGTGCAAAACAACACTAGTGTCCGGTACATAACCAGCTTGCTTAATCTTCCCAGGCAATGCTTCCAAGAACATGTAAATTTCCCTGGTCTGAGGGTGAGAAGTATCTCCACCCAGAAACATATGAGCTTTACCATCGACCTCGATCCAACTACATCCGGGAGTCTTTCTTATGCCCTGATCTTTTAGAAGAGCTCTAAGGTGGGCAACTTCTTTCCACATGCCGGCTTCAGCATACATGTTTGAGAGATGGACATAGTTGGCACTACTATATGGTTCTAAAACGAAAAGCTTTTTGGCTGCAACCTTGGCAAGTTCTAAATTGCGGTGTTTCCAACAAGCAGCTAATAAAGCACCCCAAGAGCTTGCGCATGCTTGCATTGGCATTTGGTCGATAAGCTGTTTCGCCTCCACCAATCTCCCTGCTCGACCGAGAAGACCAACAACGCAAGCACAATGTTCAACTTGAGGCTCTACATTGTATGTTGTCTTCATGCAATTGAAGTACTTTATGCCAAGATCGACAAGACCAGAGTGGCTACATCCTGATAGCAATCCCGTGAATGTGATAGTATCGGGCTCAATTCCAGCTCTGATCATGTCCTCAAAGGTGGACACAGATTCTAATCCACATCCATGGGAAGCATAAGCAGATATCATCGTATTCCACGTGACTAAATCCTTATGTTGATGTATCCTATCGAAACATTGACGAGCCTCAGCAAGACTCCCGCATCTAGCATACATCGCAACGAGAGCATTCTGCACAGAGACATCAGAGTCCAAACCAATCTGACTAGCCAACCTGTGGATCTCTCTCCCACGCTCAAGTGCTACAGAATGCGCGCAAGCGGAAAGAACACTCATTATTGTTACCCAATTGGGCTTCACCCCCAAATCTTCTTCCAACATTCTATCAAACAAAACCAACGCTTGCCCCGCAAGCCCATTCTGAGCATACCCCGAAATCATAGCTGTCCAAGAAACAATATTCCTACACGCCATTCTTCCAAACAAATCTTCGGCAAGACAAATTTCTCCCATTTTCATATACCCCGCAACAAGGGCATTCCAAGATGAAACGTCCCTCACAGTCATCATGTCGAACACCTTTCGTGCATCGCCCATTTCGCCGCACTTCACATACATATTAATCAAAGAAGTCCCAGCATAAAAATCAACCTCAAGCCCAGTTTTCAAACTTAAGCCGTGGACATATCTTCCCATCCTAACATCTGATAAGTCGGCGCAAGACTTCAACACAAAAGGATAAGTAAAATGATCCCCCTTCAGGCCTAAAGAACGCATCCGAAAGTAGACTCCAATAGCCTTCTTCGGAAAGCAGTGCCGAGTATAAGCTCGAATGATTGAATTGCACAAAAGCGCAGAAGGGCATCTAACGCGACGAAAAATAGTAACAGCAGAGCCGAGATCACCTGAGCTGGCGTACATTGCGATCATCTTAGCGCCGAGGAAGGAGTCGGGTTCGAGCGCACGAAGAGACATTTGGGCGTGGACCTGGCGGCCTAGTCGGAGCAGGTTTTTTGCAGTGAGGGACTGGAAAATGGCTGCGTAGGATGAGAGTTGAGGTGGGTCTTCTTGTGCAAGAGAACGCAAAGTGGAACTCGGAGAAAGACATGGAGGAAGGTGGCGTTTTGGAAATGGAAATGGAAATGGAACGTCGAAATGGAATCGAGAGTGAGGTTGGGTTTGAATACTGTGAATGAAATGGAAAAGTGTTTGTTGGGGTTTTGGGAATGGAAATGGGAGATTGGATTGTTGTGCAGGTTTGGTGTGAAGCATTGATTTCTCAGACAGCGAGGAGAGAGAACCCAGAGCGGGAGAGGAGAATAGCTGAGACTTGAGGAAGAAACTTCAAGAGGGGGAATTAAGGCCAAATTACGCTAACACCCCGTGTTTTGCCCAAAATTTACATGCCTTCTAGACCAAAATTAGTAACACTAAGGGTCCGTTTGATAAATAGATTCGAACAATGATTCGATTTGAATTAGTGTGATTTAAATTAAAATTTGAGTTAGTGATTTGAATTGTTATCCGAATTAGCGTTTGGATGTGTATTTAAGTTGTAATCTGAGTATGGAATAAAATTGAAATTTGTGTTTAGAAAGATAGTGAAAATAGTTTTTGATTTATTCCTCTCTTCATTAGGAACACAGTGAAAAAAGAATCATCTCAATTGGATATCAAATGAAGAAGTTATGATTTTTTTAAATATAGGAGAGAGAATTTTAGTTTTTATTGTAGCAAAGATATCTGAGTATCAAAAGTTTAAGAGAATGAAAATTTAAAAAACTTGGATTCTTGATACTCAAATGATTCAAATTTTGGGAGAAACAAACATGCATCCGAAGAATTCTTAATACTCAAATTCAAATTTGAGTTCATTGAGTTTAAAAAATGCTTAAACCAAACATACCCTAATATTCAAATTTGAGTTCATTGAGTTTAAAAAATGCTTAAACCAAACACACCCTAATATTCTTAGGGTGTTTAAAAAAATTAAAAAATGACCTCCTCTAGCCATTAGTGTTGATTGTAAGTTGACTATTAATTTTATTAAAAATACCTCTTCGTCCATTAAAAAAAGGTTTTTAATTATTTACGTAGTTTACCTTCTTTGATATTAAAAATAAGTCAAAATAATTTTTACATACTTGTAATTATAAATTTTACTTTAATGGAAGATAAAATTCTTTTTCTTTCTCTTTTTCCTCCAAAAATAACCACTATATCCAAAATAAGATAAAAAACAAATATTAAAATTACATAGGCCAATAAGTCTACAATTAATACCCAAACGGATAATATTATTTGCACTTCCTTAGAAAAAAAATTTTTCTCCAAATTTTCTTTCAATTTTTTTCAACAAATTAAATGTATGTTTTCCTTTATAAATCATTAATCTTAAGCATCTTAAATCTAAATCTTATTTAGATAGTTATCATCTTATTATTATATTATTTTTTTAAAAGATTAAAAAAAATGATGAAAAATAACAAAAATTATAAATTCCAAATTAAAAAATAAAAAATGTAAATCTTATCTTATACAAATAAAAAAGTTAAGAATTAAAAATTAAAAAATCTCTCTCCTATCCTTTATCCTTTCTCTTCTCCCCCTCTCTCTCGATGTCACACACTTTCTCTAGGTAGGTGATAGGGTAGGGGTGACGGGGGAACTATGGGCAATGGGTACCAAGGGGCAACAATGTGGGTTGGATGGTATGGGGCTGCACGGGGCCTAGGTTGGACAATGTGGTAGGCGATGGGAGGTTGGATGGTGCAACTAGTGAGAAAGAGGGTTAGGGAGGGGGCTAGGAGACCAAGGGAGGGTTGGGGCGGTTAGAATGTGTAGGGGCGGATAGAGGATAAAGACAAACCGGTCGAGGGCAACGAGGTGGGCGAGTGGTGGGATGTGTAGGGGTGGGAGGCTGGATAGAGGGAGGGCCGGGAGGATGGAGTTTGGGGTGGTGGATTGGTACGAACTTGTTTGGCTAGTTAGAGATTAGAATGTTAGTTTTTTTTTTTTATAATTAATGGCTGTGATTTGATTTTTTTAATTAATGGCTAAGATTAAACAAGGCATTTCAAACAAAAAATTAATAGAGTGAAGTTTATGGGTGTTAGTTTGATTAGTTTTGATTTAAAGGTGTCTTTGTAATTTGAGCAAAGTATAGGGATAGTATAATTTACCTAAGAATTTTTTAGTTAACTTCCCTCTTTTTTTTTTTTTTTTTTGATTTTGAAAATAATCCTAAATCTTTTTGGAATTAACACGCCTGCCTTAACCTTTTCAAACCTTTTCATTGATGTCTGTGAACATGGGCCAAAAGAGAAAGTGATGTTAAGGATAGAAAACAAGGAACATAAAAAACGAGAATTACGTTAGCAAAATTTACTCTTTATTTTGAGAATTCAGGTTAAGACTATGCCAAAAAGACGATTTTGCCCTTATCTTGTAAAAAGCTTGTGTTTGAATTATGCTCAGAATGTAAGTGTGAGTATGTTATACATTAGGACTAAATAGCAACCCAAAAAGAGATCATTGACAAACGTCAAAACTAACAGAGATCACATGTTCAGATGCTGCCTCGTGCATGGGAGGTTACACTTCATGTATTATGAGAACCAAGATGAACTACATTGGTGCCAAGCCTTATAAGCTCCACCATGCAAATCATGTTAGGATAGATGCCCTAAGGAATAAATACTTTAATTGTATTTATGACATTTTTGATGAAATAAATAATAATACGAATATTTTGTATGTTAATAATAGTCCTCATATTACTTTCATATTAATGACTGTATATCAGCGAACATATGATCCGTGACTATTAGAACCAAATCGTAGAATTGGGTATATATGGAGCTTATACAGGGTAGCATGGATTCAAAGATTAATAGTCTAAATTATATAATCCACAATCCATGTATAAAGCTGGGCACTTTATATATGATAAGATTGTAATGAAGATTTATGTCCAATTGGAGAGGCTGCTTATCTTGGTCGTCCTAGCAAATTGACTTCATGGTAGACACATAGACACATTAATATCGTAGACCTTGTAGTGGTTGCACACTAGACTAGACCTAAAATTGAATTGATTTCATAATAGTTCTATTTCATTTAAATTAATTCACTTTAAGAATCATTTATGTGTCATTTAATCTTGAAGTGGATTCATGACTCCATGTTTGTAACTTTTATCTTTTGATATGCCAAAGGCGGGAGTTCCAATGAACAAAAGCTCTCTTGTTGGTATGTTGGAGATGTAACTTATATTCAATAAGAGTATAATCTACAAACATAGAATCCATCACTTTCTAATAAAGAGTTAATGCTATTCTTTCAAAGGCATTATTTAGGTATTTAAAAATATTACAAGGCCTCGATCATCTGAATACATATGATAACTAAATGATCTTCCGTTTGTATGTGTTACAAAAAGAATGAATTGTCTAATGGTGAAATAATGAAAGTTTGAGATAAAATAATTAGAATTTAAAACGGAACTGAGTCCTTAAATCGATTATAGATAACTTATGCAGATATGTATAATATGAGAATTCATGGGCAAGACTTATATTTTAGGAGTCTCGTATTATAGTATTATTGTTCAGTTAGAATTATTGTTTCTGGTCATCATCTAGTATATTAAATTATATTTAATTTATTGTTTATAGCATAATCATTTATTTGTCATCTTAATATTAAAGTAGATTCATGACTCCATGTTTATAACATTTATCTTTTGATATGCTAAAGGCAGGAGTTCTAATAAATAAAAGCTTTATTGTCGGTATGTTGGAGATGTAACCTATATTTGATGAGAGCTTAAACCACAAATACAAAACCATAGCTTTTTAAGAAAGAGTTAATATTATCCTTTCAAAGGCATTATTTAGGTATTGGAAAATATAACAAGGCCTCGGTTGTAACACCCATCAATTTTCGTATAACGGATTATATCATTTTAGTAACGATGTTAAGAAATCATTTTATGATATGTGTTATGATATATGGTGCTAACCATTTTATTTAAGTGTTATGACAGGTGACGGTCACGTGGAATTGATGTGCTCAAGTGTTCATGTTATTAATGTTATATGTTTAATCATAATTTTGTGACAATTTAATGTTTTGATGAATTTTGGCATGTTAGGGCAGATCGGCAGGCCGGACCATTTAGTTCAGCAGGCCGAAGTGACCCCTCAGGAACGGCAGGCCAATGGTATATAATCGGCAGGCCGAACCTTAAACCTTCGACTGGCCGGACTGAGTGATCGGCAGGCTGAAGACTGCTGATGAGCAATCAGCAAAAAAAAAAAAAAATCACCCAAAATTGGTGATTGAGATGATTGGATAATTGGATGATGATTTTTGATTGATTGGCTTATGTATGGATAAATTTCCTCATTTTAGGAAATTAATGTTTGACTTTTGAATTGATTGAAAGTAATTGATAAGG
The DNA here is from genome assembly GCA_946598075.1 of Artocarpus hirsutus. NCBI lineage: Eukaryota > Viridiplantae > Streptophyta > Magnoliopsida > Rosales > Moraceae > Artocarpus > Artocarpus hirsutus. Next base: position 12,614 of record CAMOHE010054060.1, read on the forward strand.
TTTCCCATTTTACAAAGGCAAAATATGGTAACTTGAACCATTCTTGAAAGCTTTGACTTTTCCCTCAATTCCCTCTATTTCCCCACGTGAAGAATGCCTCAATCATAGTCAAAAAATTTCTAATATACCTCTTCTTTTTTTTACACCATTTTCATTTCATTTCACGTAAACAATTCCCTCTCTCTCTCTCTCTCTTTCTTTCTCTCTTCATTATGTGTTTCTCCTTCTTCTCCCTCTCGAAATTCTCTGTTATTAAGTGAGTAAATATTGAAATTTTTGGGTGAATTCAAAAGAAGATTGAAGAGAAATCGTTTCAAGGTAAGAACTTATTTTTCGATATTTCTGAAATTGTATTTCTCTCCTCAATCCGACTGAAATATCTTAGTCTAGGAATTTTGTTTTGCTCTGAATTTTTTCTATGTTATTCATGTATGTGTTATGTGTTAACCTTCAAAATTTCACCTCAATTTGATTTTGCTATGAAAAGTTATGAATTTTCTTCTCTCTGTCACTCACTACTGATTTATGCTAAACAGTAATGTTGAATTGTCTTTATGTTCCGACCCTTATATATTTGCCTACAAATTTCTGTTTTCTCTAAAATTTTAATATGATTTTCATGAATATGCTATGTGATCCAAGTTTTGTGCCATTTGGTGTTATATAGGCTAAGATATTAAATAATCATGCTCTACATCTCATAATAAATTATTGTTGATTGTTTATGTTGCATAAAAATGTCATTTTTGTTCATCATGCAAATTAAGGTTATTTTCCACGAAATTTGGGGAATATGTTTATATATATATATGTTAAGTATTAGACTGAAAAATTTGGTGATGATTTTATTAGTATTTTATGTGTTATGAATTTTTATTATAACTAGGTTTTTGGGACTGTTTTATCCATGAAATTGAGATATTGTTATTAGATGAAGTTTGAATGGCCTAATGATTTTTATTTGGTGATGTGAAATTTTGTACTTCTGTAATTATATGTTAATGACTTGTAATATGAATTTTGGGGTCATAGTAATTTATTTAATTTATTGGAATATGAAAAATATATGAAACTCACTGCCTGACACAATGAAAATTATTATTGCCTTTGTCTTTTAAGGCATATATTGGATTATCTAGAATTTATTTAAAGCTGATTTTTGGATATGTTATAATCCTAGGTGTCTACTATTTGTGATAATTTTTGTAGATTTTTCTTTGGCATGAAAATGTGATAAATAGACCTAAGTTAAGGAGTGCTCACTGTGTTATTGTGGCTGGCAGATTTTGGTATTTAAGTTGAATGACTTGTTTGAGACTTTAAATGGAATTTTTATGACTAATGAAAAATCATAGTAATATTTATATATGTTAACTTTGTTCTTGCAAAATTTGGTGCTCTAATTATGTGTGTATGTTAAGTTATTAAATTTTTAATTCTTGAAGGTTAAAAATGTAATTGTGTTGATAGTTTTATTTAAATGTTTTAAAGTTAATGAAATATGTTGTAAATGTATGTTTTAAGAAATATATATGTAAGTGATGTTATATGAAATGGATGTTAAGTTGTGGTGATTAATTCATTGAAAATAAATGTTAATTGCCATTTTATGAATGTATGACATGAACACAATGATAAGTGAGCACATCGAGACCGCAGCGTCGTCACCTACAAGTTAAGGTTAAGTAAGCTTATTGTAGTAAGTACATTCTCACCTGCAACATGATGAATTTTATGAAAAATATGAGTTTTATGAAAAGTTTGAAATCTATATTCATAATGTTTTATGATGATTTCTCATGATGATTTTACATGAAGTGTTATTATGAAAGTTTATGCATGTTTTGATAATAATGTTTTTCAAAACATGAAAGTATAAAAATGTATATATGTATTACCTAAATAAGTGTTGCACACCCCAATGTTATGTTAAGTTATGATATGATGAAATGTTAAGATGTCATGTTTGGTTTAGGATTAGCTACCCCTCTCCTCTCATGATGGCGCACCTATGATGATGATGTTATGGTGCAACACTTGGGCCCTTAAGATAAAATGAATAAAGTTTTAATATGGACAATGTAATGAAAGATATGTTCCTATGAAAATGTGCCTAGTGCACTATTATGATGATGATAATGATGATGATGATGATGATGATGCTCATAAAATGTTTTAAGTTGTGAGATTTACAAATGTACTTACTAAGTGTTTGCTTCTTCAAGTTTACATCATGTTGTAGATAAGGGTAAGAGAACCATGGATTAGAAGGAGGACCAAGACGGGCGTGTGAGCTAAGCAAGATGAATTGCAAATGGAAGACACCATGAAAGAAAAAATTTTTAAAATTTTGGAACTATGTTTATTTTTATGTTTCATCTCTGAGTTTGTTTATTGTTTTCGCATCTTGAAGTTTTGGAACTTGTAAAAAAAAAATTAATTTCTAATATTTTCTTTTAATTGTTCGGCCTGCCAACCGTTACTGGTTGGACTACCGAAGAACTTTAATCGGCCTGTCGATTGCCAAGTATCGGCCTACCGATCCTATTGATTTTAAAACCCCGTTTTGCAAAGCCTCGGGTGCCCTGCCGAAGGTTGACCTTCGGACTGCCGGACAGCTTCAGCCTGCCGAAATCTAAAGTTCAGCCTGCCGAACTGTGTATATGGATTTTAAAGATGTTTTTAAAAGTTTATTCAATTTACTTTGATATTGATAAACTATTTAATGGGTGTTTATAATTGAGCAATATAAGTTATACATTGATGTACATATATAAATATATTAAAAAAAACGCATGGATCCTGGGTTATGTTTTCAAATTACCTTTTTAATTAAATAGTTTATCTTATAAATAAAAACATTACGAAACAAAAGTAACGACATTTGTGACATTTGTAAAGGAGGGCGTTATAGGCTTTGGTATCAGAGCAGAATTTCGATTGCAATTTATATCGCCACACGTCAGTCCAAGTCCTCCAAGTAAGTATGTTTTAAAGTTTAATGATAAGATGCAAGTATGATGATAAGAATAAGGTTTAGATGTTTAATGATAAATGCCCTAATAGTGAAAACCTGTCTCATAAAATAGAAAGATTGTTCCTAAGTTTATAATTCTTTTAGGAAATCGAATATGGACGGCCGTAGAAGAATGCAAACCCACACTCAAACCAATGAGACGTTGACGATGATGATTGCTGAGTTGCAAAGGCAGTTGGAGGAACAAAGAAGATAGATTGCTGAATTAAGGGCCAATGGCTGCAACGACGAACGACGAGGCAATGACGTGCCTCCTCCTCCTCGACCTCCCCAGCCACAAGTCAACGAAGTTTCGGCTCCTACTGCTGAACCCAGAGTGGTCTATTAGGAACCCCTATTAGTAAGATGGAAGATAGTAAAGCCAGCGAATTTCAAAGGTTCCAAGGATCCACTTGTTGCTCAAGAATGGCTAAAGACAATAGAGGCCACACTAAGACTCATGGGCTTCACGAATAACAAGAAGGTTCTTTGTGCATCATACTGCCTTACCATGGAGGCCAGGATTTGCTAGGATGGCATTGAACAAAGTAGGAACATCGAAGAGATGTCATGGGCTGACTTTGTCCATGAGTTTAACATGAAGTTCTTCCACATGAACATAACTAGGAAGCACTACGACGAGTTTGAGAATCTATGCCAGGGAGATATGTCGGTTACAAATGTGGTGGCCAAGTTTGTTCAACTAGCCCGTCTTTGCCAAGGAATGGTTAATGATGATAAGAAGGCTGATTAGAGTTCTAAGGCCAGAGAATGCTGCAATAGTTGATGGGGCCAGTCCTCCTAGAAACCAGGAATAGGTTGTCTTGAGAGCCCAACGTGCTGAGTTCCACCTGTCGAAGTTAAGAAGGAACCAACCTCAGTCAGGTTAGCCAGCCTATCATACAAACAACTAGAACCGCCCTCCACACCGAAACAGCTACAGCAACAACAACAACAACCAACACTGGAGGAGTATCAAAAGGAAGGGCAATCCCCAGAACCAACAAAACCAAGGCAACAAGAGGTTTAATGGCAGCCAACCCAACAACAAGCAGTTTCAAACATGAACCAAATGTGGAAGAAATCATCCTAGAGAATGTCCTCAGGGATCTAATCGGTGTTTTATCTGTGGGCGAGAAGGTCACTTTGTTAAGAACTGCCCCAATCTGACGAATGCTCAAAACCAACAGAGAGCTCCTTTAGCCCAGCTCCATCAGATGCAAGCTTCCTTAGAAGGGCCACTGATTAGTCAAGGAAGACTTGAAGCCCCACCTACAAATGCTCGTATTTATGCCATGATGAAAGAACATGTGGCTGCTGAAGCTTCAAACGTGGTCACAGGTCAAATAACAAGCTTATGTAATAATGCTTATGTTCTCTTTGATACGGGTGCCACACATTCTTTTGTATCATCGTCTTTTGCTAAGAAGTTAGGGCTTTGTTTAAAGCCTATGAGACAGGGATTCACTACGACACTACCCTCTGGGGAAGTAATGATATCTATGCACCGTTTGCATACTATTCCCCTATGGATTTCTAATAGGGAACTCTTCGTCGACCTTATTGTGATTGACATGTATGATTACGATATGATTCTCAGGATGGATTTTCTAAGGAAATACAATGCTTCCATCGAATGCCACATACGAAAGGTGACTTTTCAACCAAAAGGTGAACAGAAGTTTGTATATGTGGGCGAGTCCAGGAAGAAACCCAGTATGTTTTTGTCAACCATGAAAGCAAGGAAGCTGCTAGCTAACGGCTACATAGGTTATTTGGCCAATAGTGTTGATAAAAGTTAGGAAGAAAAGACAAGGATTGAAGATGTGGCGGTGGATTGAAGATGTGGCGGTGGTAAGAGAATTTTCAAATGTGTTTCCAGATGATCTGTCAAGCCTACCTCCTGATAGAGAAGTCGAATTTGAAATCGAGCTCGCTCCAGGCACTGAACCGATTTTGAAAGTACCGTACAGAATGGCCCCAGCAGAGTTAAAGGAGCTTCATATGCAATTAAAGGAACTGCTTGACAAAGGCTTCATTAGGCCAAGTCACTCACCATGGGGAGCTCCAGTCTAGTTTGTGAAGAAGAAGGATGGCACTATGAGACTCTACATCAACTACAGAGAGCTGAACAAGGTGACAATCAAGAACAAGTACCCGTTGCCTTCAATTGATGACTTGTTTGATCAGCTAAAGGGTGCATCTATGTTCTCGAAGATTGACCTGTGGTCGGGATATCACAAGTTGAAGATTAAAGAAGGGGACATTCCTAAAACAGCCTTCAGATCGAGGTATGGTCACTACAAATTTGTGGTTATGCCTTTTGGTTTAACGAATGCACCTGCAGCCTTCATGGATCTGATGAATCGGGTATTCAAGGATTTCCTCGATAAATTTGTTGTTGTGTTTATCGACGATATTCTTATTTATTTGAAGAGTCAAGAAGAACATATGGAGCATCTAAGGATTGTGCTAGAGACATTAAGGAGACACAAGCTGTATGCAAAATACTCCAAGTACAAATTCTAGCTTGATAGAGTGTCCTTCTTGGGCCATGTAATATCAAAGGAAGGGATTATGGTTGACCCTACTAAGGTAGAGGCTGTTCTCAACTAGAAGCAACCAACGAACGCAAGTGACATCAGAAGCTTCTTGGGCCTAGCTGGTTATTACGGAAGATTTGTGGAAGACTTTTCTAAGATAGCAGTGCCACTCACGAATCTAACTCGCAAGGAAAAGAAGTTTGAATGGACCGAAACATGCAAGAAGAGTTTCCAAGAATTGAAGAAGAAGCTAACAACAGCTCCAGTATTGGCTATTCCGGAAGGAAACGACGGGTTTATGCTTTATAGTGATGTGTCTAAGATGGGTCTTGGTGATGTTTTAATGTAGAATGATAGGGTGATTGCCTATGCATCGAAACAACTAAAGGATTACGAGAAAAACTATCATATTCATGATCTCGAGTTGACAATAGTCATTTTCGCACTGAAAATATAGAGGCATTACCTATATGGGGTTCAATGCAAGATCTTCACCGATCATCAAAGTTTGAACTACTTCTTCACTCAGAAGGACCTGAACATGAGACAAAGGAGATGGCTAGAGTTGGTGAAGGATTATGATTGTGAAATCCTTTATCACCCTGGAAAGGCTAATCAAGCGGCTGATGCTTTGAGTAGGAAGACAGCGGCTACGTTGATGTCATTACAAACAATGTCTCAGCCTCTAAGAAAGGAAATTCTAGACTTCGGTTTGGAACATGTCACAGGCCAGTTATCGGCACTCACTCTTGCTCCAACGCTACATGATGAGATTCAGAGTAAGCAAGATGATGATATAAGTCTTGCAAGGATTAGGCAGGAAATGAAATAAGGCAAATGTGAAGAGTTTCAAAATGCGGATGATAGAACTCTATACCTCAAAGACCGCTTATGTGTTCCCAACGTTGATGGCCTAAGGGAAAGAATCTTGGCAGAAATTCATAATACTCCTTATTCAATTCATCCAGGTGCAACAAAGATGTATAATGATCTAAGGGATAACTTCCGATGGTTTGGAATAAAGCGAGATGTTGCCAGGTATGTAAAGAAATGTTTGACATGTCAGCAAGTTAAAGCTGAACACCAGAGACCGAGCGGTGATTTACAGTCAATCTAGATACCGAAATGGGAATGGGAAGATATAGCAATGGATTTTATTACCGGTTTACCCAGGACTATAAATGGATATGATGTTATTTGGGTAATTGTGGATCGACTGACGAAGACGGCGCGTTTCATTCCCATCAAGATCACATACTCTATGGAACGATTAGCGGAACTCTATGTCAAGGAGATTGTACGACTTCATGGAATCCCTAAGTCTATCATCTCAGACTATGATGGCAGGTTCATGTCCAAGTTCTGGAAAGGTGTACAGACTGCTATGGGGACCAACTTACATTTCAGTACACTTTTTATCCTCAAACAGTCGACCAAACTGAGAGGACAAACTTGATCTTAGAGGATATGCTTTGGGCTTGTTCTCTCAACTTCAAGACCAACTGGTGTAAAGTATTACCGTTAGCAGAGTTCGCTTACAACAATAGCTATCAGGCGACAATTGGAATGGCACCCTATGAGGCTCTTTATGGGCGAAAATATAGATCGCCTATTTGTTGGCACGAAGCTGGTGAAAAGAAGTTGATGCAAAACACTGACGCTAAAAAAACTGATATTGTCAACGAAACCTCTGAGATGATTAAGCTGACACGGAGAAGAATAGAGACTGCTCAAAGACGTCATAAGAGCTATGTTGACAGAAGAAGAAGACCCTTAGAATTCGCTGTAGGTGAATCTGTGTTCTTAAAAGTTACACTAATGAAAGGAGTTATGAGGTTCTGTAAGAAGGGCAAGTTGAGCCCAAGATTCATCGGTCCTTATGAAATAGTGAAGCGGATTGGTAATGTAGCATATCAGCTACAATTGCCATCAGAGATGTCAGCAATGCATGGTGTATTCCATGTTTCGATGCTTAAGAAATATGTCCTAGACCCAACGCACGTGATTGAGCCACAAGTGCTAGAGATACGAGAAGACTTGAGCTATGAGGAAAAGCCAGTAGAGATACTAGATCGTAAAACCAAGACCTTGAGGAATAAAGAAATTCCATCGGTCAAGGTGCTATGGCGAAATCATCAAGTGGAAGACGCCACATGGGAACGTGAAGATGATATGAGATCAAAGTATCCGCAACTGTTCTGAGTTTCGAGGACGAAACTCTCATAAGGTAGGGAGAATTGTAATACCCGTCAATTTTTGTGTAACGGATTATGTCATTTTAGTAATGATGTTAAGTAATCATTTTATGATATATGGTGCTAACCATTTTATTTAAGTGTTATGACAGGTGACGGTCACGTGGAATTGATGTGCTCAAGTGTTCATGTTATTAATGTTATATGTTTAATCATAATTTTGTGACAATTTAATGTTTTGATGAATTTTGGTATGTTATGACAGATCGACAGGCCAGACCATTTAGTTCGGCAGGCCGACCCTTCAGGAACTGCAGGCCAATGGTATATAATCGGCAGGCCAAACCTTAAACCTTCGGCCGGCCGGACTGAGTGATCGACAGGCCAAAGACTGCTGACGAGCAATCAGCAAAAAGAAAATTTAATTTTTAATATTTTCTTTTAATCGTTTGGCCTGCCGACTGTTACTGGTCGGACTGCTGAAGAACTTTAATCGGCCTGCCGATTGCCAAGTATCAGCCTGTCGATCTTGTTGATTTTAAAACCCGATTTTGTAAAGCCTTAAGCGGCTTGCCAAAGGTTGACCTTCGGACTGTCGGACAGCTTCAGCCTGCCGAAATCTAAAGTTTGGCCTGTTGAACTGTGTATATGGATTTTAAAGATGTTTTAAAAGTTTATTCAGTTTACTTTGATATTGATAAACTATTTAATGGGTGTTTATAATTGAGCAATATAAGTTATACATTGATGTATATATATAAATATATTAAAAAAAACGCATGGATCCTAGGTTATGTTTTCAAATTACCTTTTTAATTAAATAGATTATCTTATAAATAAAAATATTACGAAACGAAAGTAACGACATCTGTGACGTCCGTAAAAGGGGGCGTTACATTAGTCATTTGAACACATATGGTAACCAGATAATCTTCAATTTGATTGTGTTAAAAAAGAATGAATTGTCCAATAGTAGGAACTTCAAGATAAAATAATCAGAATGTAAATGGATAACCTATGCAGATACTTATAATATGAGAGGTCATGCATAAGACTTATATTTTAGGAGTCTCGTATTATGGTATTATTGTTCATTAGAAGTGTTGTTTCTAGTCATCATCTGGTATGTTAAAGTATATTAAATTTATTGTTTACAGTATAACCATTTATGCGACATCTTAATCTTGAAGTGGATTCATGATTCCATGTTTGTAACTTTTATCTTTTAATATGCCAATGGCAGGAGTTTCAATAAACAAAAGCTCTATTGTTGTGTGTTGGAGGTGCAACCTATATTTGATAAGAGCATAATCCACAAACATAGAATCTATAGCTTTCTAAGAAAGAGTTAGTGCTATCTTTTCAAAGGCATTATTTTGGTATTGAAAAGATAGCAAGGCCTCGGTCATCTAGATATGTATGGTAACTGGATAATCTTTCGTTTGTAAATGTTACAAAAAAAAAAAAGAATTGTCCAATGGTGAAGAACTTCGAGATAAGATAATCAGAATGAAAAACAAAACCAAGTCCTTAATTCTATTATAGATTACCTATGTAGATACCTATGATATGAGGTAATGGATAAGACATATTTCAAGAGTCTCGTACTATGGTATGATTGTTTAGTCAGAAATGTTGTTTTTGGTCATCATCTGGTTCATTAAATTACATTTAATTTCTTTTCCATAGCATAATTATTTATATATTATCTTAATCTTAAAGTATATTCATGACTCCATGTTTGTAACTTTTATCTTTTGATATGCCAAAGGCATGAGTTTCAATGAACAAAAGCTCTATTGTCATATGTTAGAGATGCAATCTACATTCGATGAGAGCATAATCTACAAACATAAAATCCATAGTTTTCTAAGAAAGAGTTAATGTTATCATTTCAAAGGCATTATTTAGGTATTAGAAAATATAATAAGGCCTCGGTCATTTGGATACTTATGGCAACTGAATGATCTTCCGTTTGTATGTTTTGCAAAAAGAATGAATTGTCTAATGGTGAGGAACATTGAGATAAAATAATCAGAATTTAAAATGAAAAGTCTTTAATTCGATTATAGATAACCTATGCGGATACATATAATATGAAAGGTCATGAACAAGATTTATATTTCAAGAGTCTCGTATTATGGTATTATTGTTCAGTCTAAAGTGTTGTTTCTAGTCATCACCACGTGTATTAAATTCTATTTAATTTATTACTTATAGCATCATGAGTTAATATTTTGATCATTAATATTCTTTTTAAATTTTGTTGCAACATCGAACCAAGTTTTTGAATAGATTCGGCAAGAGGTTATGCCAAGAATTAACTTCTTTACAAATATCAAGCTTGAGGTCTCTCATGTTAGAGAGATTGTAATATGTCTCTAAAATGTTTAAAGTCAATTGACACACATATATAATAGAAAAATATAATTTTCAGTACTTTCAAATCAACATTTAGAGCCACAGCCTAAAATTTTTCAAGCCAAAACGCTGAGTTTTTGTACAAATTACCTAGAATGCAGTGGCGTTGTTGTTGCGACGCCCAAAAAGCAGCGTAGCGCTTGGGTGGTTTAGGTACTGGCATAGCGATGCCCAATAAGAATTGTTGCATCACTGGTTTGGTTGCATTTAGCTTTGTAGAATAGAAAAGAGAGTGTTGTTTGGGTCTAAAATTATAAGTCCAATATAACCTCAAGTATAAAGTTGTCAAGTAATAATACTCAGTGAATCTGAGATTGATCTCACAAGGAAAATATATTATAAATACAAACTTTCAGACTAAACAGATTTCCTTTCATAACCCCTATCCACCCTTCCATAACATTAGCATTATCTAAAATATATTCAAACCAATCATATGCCTTATGAGTGAATGGTAAAAAGAAAGGATATGAAATTACTAAAAATGCTAGGCTAAAAATTTGTGGATGACAAAAAATAAAAAATTGGAACATTAAGTAGAATGGGGTAACTAGGGATATAAAATGTATAAGGTTAGCTTGAAAGGCTGAAATGATCCAAAGATATCCTAAATTATGTCCTTAACTTAATATTATCCTGGATTTTGCCTCGAGAGGAATTCAAACAAATCATAACCTTTTATAAAAATAAACTAGATTATAGCAACATAAATGGGCCGTTTGGTGTTATTTTCAAAATAGGTAAAAATGTTTTTGTTTTAAAAAATGAGAATTTTTTGAGAATTGTACTAAGAGTGTTTTTAAAATTTTTGCCTTGAAAAACGTGCAAAAATATTTTTAAAAATTTTGAGAACAAAAACAAATGGGGCCAAACAGTCTCTAAATTAGTATAACAAATTAAAGTTTAAGACTAAGTGCTCAAATTTTGGGAAAAATCACAACCAAGATATGAGGCTAACGCAAGAAGTTAACATAAGGCTTAAGCAATATTTGAATTTTATAACAAGCTATGAAAACATTGTAACCATGATTTTCTTCATCGGACAGGAGGCATACTAAAGAAAAACAACAAAGGAAAAATATTTACAAAACATTTTTTAGGTTTTTTAAATAATAATTTTTTTAATTTTAATTTTTTTTTAGTTTTTTTATTAGATGCACATGCATACAAACACACAACAGGTTAAAATATGTTACAAATATGATTAGGACATGTCTCAAGAATAGTAAAGACTCTATAACTTAGCTATCCTAAACATATATGCATGCACACAACATGAAGAACATAAGCATGAATGAAAATATATGGACACACAAAACATTACGTTCTTGGACCAAAACAAGATGCGTTTCAAGACTAACTCCTTCACTCAGCCATCCCGACACTAAAACAAGAATCTTAAAGTTTTACAAATAGCACACTTTTTTTTTTAATTTTTTCAATTTTTATTTTTTAATTTTTACGCTTGGTTTTAGAACAAGCATATTTTAAACAAAAAACTAGACTCAAAATTGAAAAATTTTGACAAATTTTGAAAACTTTTGGCACAAATCCTCGTCCTTAACCTATATTAAACATTATCTTCAATGTTTAATAAGATTGTAAAGAAATAGAAACAACATCTATATAAGAGCGATTATTCAAAGCACACAAAGAAAAATAAATGCAAAATAAACATGTTGTAGGTAAACCTGAAGGATTAAAGAGTGTAAAGAAAAATATCTAAATCTATTTTCACTTCTTGTTGAGATTTAAAGTTATAGTGTTTGTCCTAAAAGTGATGCCTTCTATTTTCCCAAGCAATTCCTCAATTGTAGGAGCAAAGATAAAAATCTTCTAAGCAGATATAACAATCTTTCTTCCTGAGTCTATAAGAAAATTCTGATCTACAACATTATTTAGAAGACTTAAAAGACCATCAAAGAAACCATTAACATTAAGCACACCTATTGGTTTAGAATGAATGTCTAACAAACTCCAACTAGCAGTGACAAACATTTCTTCCAGAGTTCCTAGACCTCCTAGTAAGACTATGAAAGCATCTGAGTGACAAATCATGGCTTTAATACGTGTAGGGATATTTTTGACTATTTTCTCAGTTCCTATAGTTTCAACATAGAGATGATCTTGAGCAAGAAAACGAGGATAATACCTAAGACTCTCCTTATTTTATCGCCGGCTGAAGCTGTTCCCATTAAACCTAGACTATCCCTCCATACACAAGGTTAATCTTTTTCTTAGCCAAGACTTGACCTAAATGGAATGCAACATTTAAATAGTTATACTGTTTTTCAGACTAGAACCATAAACACAGATCTTTTTATGATTTGAAAACTTTATTTACACCGTTATGATTAAAAGTAATTTACAAATTAGATAAAATACATGATTGAGTATGATAGAAGACAAATGAGCAGGTGAAGACAGAATAACAAATGTGACATTATTTTAGAACTTTTGGAAATTTTTATCTGACAAGAAATATTCAACTTTTGACAAAAGGGTACAAAACCAAAACTTACATGACATGCAAAATACCTGCTAAATAAAATAATGCATCACATATAAGATAAAAATATTAAAAGCAAACAGGACAAACACAATTATTTAACAAACACTATAACAATCACATAAAAATAAAAACCTTTTTTTTTTATTTTTATGTTTGTTTAATTTTTTTCTAATGAAAATTTATTCAAGAATGATGAAAACTCTTGTTCATCAAAATACGTCTTTAGAAAATCCTGTTACTCAGTGATTATGATTATTTTTCACTAAAACCAAATTCATATCTTAAATAAATTCTCAACAATTTTTTTAAAGAAAATAAAAAACACACAAAAACAAAAACACTTTATAGATTTTGCTTAGAACCAAATGGATTGAAAAACTGTTTCCCATCTAACTTTCCTACAAAATGAACAATTGAGTCTTTTCACATCAGATTCCCTAGACGTTCTTTTTTTTTTTTTTTACATCAAATTGAGGCCAAAGTCTATAGATCATTCATTGAATATACCTACTAGGGTGGTTTAAAAGAGAATCTTGAAGGTCATCTAAGTTTTCTTTTTAAAGTTTATCGTTATAGAAAGTCTTTTATCTTCCCTATTTATAGATGCAAAACCTTTTGCTTTACACTTACTATAACAACCCGCCTTATCAAATTGTCACTTAGCTTGCTTAAACTTGATTTCTTTAAACTTATCTTATTTATCAATAAAAAAATACTGGGTAAGATTTTTAAACATACTTTAAAACACACTTTAAACTATTGTAGCATCTATTATACTATAAATTGAAACATAAGTATAAAACTTGACTTAATAATCTTTCAAACCATTATGTAAAATAAATCTTTTAAAATGTTTACAATAAAACATCTCCCATAAGACATTTCTTAAACATTTATTATCTTGAAATCCTTAAAGTAATTTATTTTTCAAACATACTTTAAAAATAACTTGCATAATAATTGCAAACACATTTGCAAACATATATAAAGCATTTGAAAATTATTTTTTTCATGTCATAAGTGAGGTTTGAGACTTACTTGAATTCTGCTTTAGCATTCCAACTTTATTCTTTTCCTTTTTATTAGTCAACTTTGTATCCTATTCAAATGACATGTGACTATTAGCTAACTTTTTTTACTGACCTACTCGATAGATTACGAAACTTAAACATTTCTGTCCATTCCTTATACTTAACTTCATAACTTATTTGTTTATTTATCCTTTACTTAACTTGAATGTCTCTTAGTCAATTTCAATTTTCCCAACATACTTGATGGTTTCGTTACTTAACATGATACAAAATATTTTCCATTTAAGGACGTTTCACAAATTCGAAGTGCTTGCCTCCATTTTAGCAACTTCTTTAAAAATGATGATTTTACCCTTAACGAGTTTTCCCATAAGCCTTGTAACTTAAACATTACTTGATTAAACTTCTCATTTTCTTTATCATCCCGTTACTGACATGTTACGGAAAAATTCTTACTAAGGCCCATTTTCCTAAATTGGCCGTTTCGGGTCCATTTTTGGTCTTTTGTGAAAAATGATAATGTTGCCATTGACAGGTTTTAGAAACTTTTTGGAACCTGTTTTAACCAAAACTTACATTTCTTTGCTTCTTGTAACATTACAAAAAACTAAACATCAATTTTCTTTTTGTGGAAAAACTATTTTATCAAGGCTTTATGATTTTGACCTGTAATGCAAAAATCTTGACATTTACGCTGTTAACATTTTTCTCTTAGAAAATTAACAAATTCTTTTGACCTTTCAAGCATAAAATTAATTGTTGCCCATAATTGCACCAAAAAGAACCAGCTTACACAATGAAAAATTTAGTTTCATATGGTTTTATGGTTTTGACTTGAAACACAAAAATCTTAACATTTTTGCCCCTTAAAATAATAACTATTTTATACGAAAAAGTCCAGTTTTTAACAAGGAACTCAAAAAAGATCCTTGGTTAAACTCAACAAATGTTAAAGCATTCTTCATATTACTATTTTGAAATTGTGTGATTAAATCTCGTAAAATTCATAACTCACAAAATGTGCAAAATTTTCACGCATTGTTTGTAATTTGTGATAGTTTAAATAAGTTTTACAACTTTATGTTTTAATTTTCCTCAAATTCTTTTTATAAGGGAGTTTTGGGGCTTTTTCAAAACTGTCAAGTTTGAAATAATCTTTTCAATTTAGTTTTTTCAAAATTTTATAAAACTTGTTTATAAAAGTTATTAACTTCACTATTATAGGCAAATCCTATGGTTTGCTTGGAAAATAAAGGGGTCTCTAAAACCTCCAAAATCATGTTTCCTTGAAATTACATCAAAACTTTGTTTTAGAGCAAAGTTTTCCAAACTTGAACGTAAAGTATGAAAAACCCTACTCTCTAGCCTTTAAGCATCATAATCATGCACAAAACATACCACATAAACATGTCATAGTCCATATTTAAGCAATTACAATCCAAACTTCCATGAAAAAATAACAAACTTAAAAGTAGAAGGGTTTAAGCTTTTACCCATAATTCAGTTAGATTTGTGATTCTCCATGAAAGGCATGAGTCTGGCCAAACTTCCCTAACAAGATTCACGACAAAACCCCCATTAAAACCGTCAAAAACTCAAGAAAAAACACAAAATCCCATAAGGAAAAACTTGAAATTTGTACCTTACAAAGTGCTTGTTCTTGAACTAGTAGTCTTGAATCTTGAGTTTAGCTTGATTTGAGGTTTAAACATGAAAAAATATTTGAAAGATCAAAGGACAGTTGTTGATTTTTTTGGAGGAGAAAAATGGCTTATTTTTGCATATTATGCATAAAAATGATGGTGATAAGTCTTGTCCTTATCACTTAAGGACTTGTTTATTATTTTACATAATTTGGGGCCTAATTTGAAATAAAAATAACTTGCCCCACTACATAAGGAACCAAATCTTCCATAAGAGAGATGTGGCAAATTTTTCACCTTTTGGGTGGCATTTTGGTAGGTCCTACAACCTTTTACACAACGTAAATTTACACTAAACTATATATTTTTTTACTACCAATATATTTCCTATATGATCATAAGCTCATACAGCATTCCATACTAGTGCACATAATCCACATAATATAATTTTTATACTACTTAGCTTTGTACAATCCAATTCTTATATTGTATTTACTCTTGCAATATAATTTTCATACTGTATAACTTTATACATTATAATTTCTATATTGCTTAGCTTTATTAGTGCAATTCTTATACTTTATTATCTAATATTTTATAATTTTCTATATTTTTATATAGTATTTTTTTAAACTATATTTCTGTTTCAAAATTTATTGAAACATATTCTGTAACAATTAAGCTTTCTAGCTTTTTTTTCTTATCTTTTCTTCCTGGTTCAAGACTATAGCATGATTTTTATTCTTAAAAATCCCATTTTCACTTTTATAGAATTTGTCGTAAAAATCAAATTTTTACAATAATCCTTATAATGCTAAAATCGCTTCTTAAATTTTAACAAATTTTTTTGAGCATAAACTTTAGCTCACAAAATTTGTACTTAAAATACCTAACATAAATCCTTAATTATTGCATATGTAATGCTACTAAAATTCTTGGGTGTCATACTTATGATCACAATTTTGACGAGAACACTTAGGACACTTAGTTGCTATAGCTTAGACTCTTCTTTTCCTAGCACATAGTTCATACTCACCTCAGGTAGACCTTTATTAGTAATATTAGTAAAATGAACTAGACCTTCTATATATTTTTTTATTTCCGTTGGAAGTTCAAAATGAGAAAGAACTCATAGACGAGTAGCTCTAGTTTTATATTTCTATCTAATTTCTTTCTGAGAAAGGGAACGGAAGTGTTTCTTCAAGTGATTGTATTTAGATTTCATAATTTGAGAAAGTAAGAAGAGATTCTTGATAGTAAATTTAGAGCTTTGAGTGTATCCAAGAATGCTTAAGAGATTATTGAGAAGACTTTGCATGATTAAAACAGAAAAGTTCGAGAATTTTCTGAGAAATATGTTTAAAGATCAAAGAACTTCAAAGGTTTTCTTGAAATTTTCAAGGAAAAGTTTTGAAGTTTTAGAAAGAAGGCAGAGAGAATTCGAGAGCTTAAAGAGAAAAGTAAAATTTTAAAGAGAGAAAAAACTGAGAATTCTAAGCTTTAGTATATAGTGAATAATTTTATAGACAAAGGATGCAATAATGTTTAGACATAGGTGAAACTATACAGACACGTGTGAGAGTTATTTTGGTTTGGGCCAAATAGTAATCGAGCTAATTGATCTAGAAATCTAAAATGATGAGAAGAAACAAACAACACTTCTTTATAAAGAAAAAGAAAACATTTTTGTGATTTTAATTTTTTAAATTTTTTAACATTTTTTCAATTTTTTACATTTTTATATATTTTAAGAAAAATTCTAAGAATTAGAAAAATTAAGTTTAATCATTTAATTTAAATGCATATATAGAGCTCGTTGATACAAAGTACCAACTAATCTTAATGACTCCAATATCCATCACTTAGCCACTTTAATGAATTTTTGAAATTATTTTTCTAAAATTTAGGAAAATAACAGACAAACAAAACAAAAATAATATACAAAAACAAAAATACTAAGTTACGGGTGAAAATGGGTCAACATCCATATAATCTAAGCCTATAAAAATATTTAGAATCACATGAATAGTGTTTAGGTATAAATGGACTCTTTTGAAAAATTTTCCAAGAACTTGCTTCATATTTTCCTGAATCAGAATAGTTTTCTTTCACAACAAAATCCTTTTTCATAGAATTTTCTTTTATAGAATCAGATTTACAAGTTTCACAATTTTTCAATATCAAATTTGCAATTTCATATGCTTCATCAACTGAAGACTAGTCTTTTTCAATTAGTTCAATTTCCTAATTTTCAAAATCAGTAGATTATTTCAACGTATTGAACGCATTGAATTCAAAAGTTATGTTTTCAAAAGACAATTTTAAAACTCTATTTCTCTAATTAATCAAAGTATTAGAAGTTGTAAGAAATTGATTGTTATACATGTATGCCCTAATGGAGTAAAATGTAATGAGTTTTTGGAGACATTTTTATCAATAAAGAATTTATTATTTATATACCAAATATTATCCTCTTTACGTTCATATTTGTTGAATGTATGATAAGCAAACAATAGTCTGAGACTGTGGTCTAAACCTTTAAGAATTGGGCATATGATGGACAGATTATGTGGAAGACATGATTCTTAAGGTGACGGTCTAAATCATAAGATCCGCAATCGAGGGAATAAAGTTGGGCACTTTATTCATGTAAAGATTGTTATGTTGTCTATATCCCTATTGGGAGATGGTTTGTCTTGACCATTGGAGGTGGACTCCGTGAATAGAAACATTGGCACGTTGTCATAGGTGACAATGTGCTGGATCGGGACATAAAGTGAATTGATTTGGATTAATAATTCTGTCTTGGCAAATCGATTCACTTTAGACAATCATTTGTATTGCATCTTAAACTTGAGATGACTAGTGGGCCCGTTGTCTTGACTTGTGTCTTTTGATGTGCCAAAGGGTGACACCCACATCTTAATAGTGGTATGCATGCTGGTACGTTGGAGGCATGACTCTTGATGACGTAGACCTGTTATTCATAAATATGGAATCCATAGCTCCTCTTTAGGAGTAGTGATATTCTCTTATATGCGTTATCCTGTAATTGGAAAACTGGAGCGCTCAACCATTTGGTTACATAGGTGTAACCGAATGGTATACTGTCTTTGAATGGTAAGTTTTCCAATGGTGAGATAATGGAACGTAAGATAAAAATAATCGGGAAGGTAAGACAGAACTTGTCCTTAAGCCGATTATGGATAATCCTATGGGGATACGATACACTATGATATGTCATGGAGACTTAGCTAAACGAGCTTCGTAATTCTATAGAGTTCGAGAGTGCAGTTCCAAGCTTTTAGTGGAATAGCGTTGGAGTTGATAATTATGAAATGTATATCTAGGATATTGGGTTTCATAATTATCGTGAGCTTGAGCTATATAGGTCCATTTGGTCCCCTTTGCTAGCTCACAAAATCCTGTAACGATACGGCGTGCTTTTACAATAATTGATGACTTATGTCGATTTATTAGATTGGTTGAAAATTTAGAAGAATCAAATAATTCATGTCTGTTTGTCGGTTGAATTAATTTTGTGAACAAAATTAATTCAAGATAAACTTGTTGAATTATTGGGGTTAGATAATTCTTGTCTGTTTATCAGTTGATTTAATTTTGGATAAATTAAATCAAGATAAACTTGTAGAATTATTAGGAATCTATTTATTTTCTTAGAGATTATCTAGATAAAGTTGTTTTAATTAGATAATTTCTCTATTGGGTTATTTGAATTAAAACTGAGGCTTTATCCTATAGAATCTCGGGTGAAAAATAAAAGATTTGCGTGATTTTTATTTCGACAGTTCGGC